>FIZV01068201.1:0-10055 GCA_900050545.1 Trionymus perrisii | reverse complement strand
TTCTAACTTTTTGTAACCAAAAATCCCAGGGGGGTTCACATATTCTTGTACACCCGGTATTTCAGATCCTGCGAGATTTCCCCGAAAATTTGAATTATTTAATTCGAAACACCGGCATATTCCGCCATTAGCTTTAAAATATTGATGTCCCCTTTAAAAATGATGATTTTCACTATCTAAAAGAATCTGCAAATCTGCTGTGAATTCATTGAGAGAAACTTTCGCTAATGAATCAATTGGATGGCCCGACTGCTTTCTTGGGATTTTTATTTTATCTTCTATGATTATTAACCTATTTTTACATTCTTTGAATTCATTGAACTTTTCTTTGGTTAATCATTCCGAAATGTTATGAGCTTTTTCAATTGTTTCATCTGTATATGTTACACAATTTCGTGCTCCTGGCCTGTTGACTACGTTTTCGAAGTTTTCTCATTGAATTAGCTGACGTAGACGTAGGCGTTCATTTTCTTCCATTTTTATGGCGACGTCTTGTGGAACCGGAAGGCGTAAATTACGAGCTTCTCTGCGAAGCTCGTACTCCAATAGGAGACGAATCTGGCGTAGAAAGATTCTAGAATTAAATGAACATGAAAATTTCAAACTACTAATGTAATACTTACTCGACAATTTTGGGCGGTACTTCGAACTGTTGTTTTAACTATCGGTAGCGTCATCTTTTCCACTATCGCCTGTTGACTAACTTCCACCATATGAAGATCTGACAGGACTCTTCTCCAGTTTTCTTTTTAGTATCTGGTCTCTTATTGTGAGGTAATTGTTCTGATGCAGAATCGTATACTGTAGCGAACGTATAAGCCACGAATGCAATTGAAATCCCCAGAAATTGTTGTTTCAATTCTTCTAGTCGTTCAAGTATAACTTGAGCTGCATCCGTCAATTTGAACTCAAGTGCTACGATCCATTTTACTCGCACGGGAGAAGTGGCCGCCAGAAGCCAATATATCGATATAAAATATCGATATTTTACGGCGCAGTTGCGTCGTTTTCCTGTTTTTTTTTTTACACGTCGACGCTCTCAGGCATTTCGACAGCCGATTGACGAGTGCTTTCTCTCTTTTCAGCTCTGCCTCCAACCTGCCTATTTGGATGCTTTTGTCATACATCTGATGCCTCCAATTCGTGGCCAGACCCACCAACCTATCTATCGTTTCTCTCTGCTTGACCATCACGCGTCTTTCTTCGTCGTTGGTCCTCCTGCACTCCGGCGCGACACTGGCATATATCGTGATGGCCTTTCGCGGGTCGTTTCGTGTGCGACATACAGGGCAGTGCCCTGGATCGCCTCCCAGATTTCTCATCAGTCATCACACAGGCCCTATGTACTATGTGCCCGCACTCGGGTGTCAGCACGATTCCTTCGTCGTTCGGAACCATCGCGTACGCCGATTTCGTAGCCAGGTTGTGCCGGCATATTGGACACGTTACACAGTTCACGTCTGGCTGCTCGATCGCGGCTTTGGGATCATCTTGGTGCAACGGAAAAGCGTTTGGAGCATTCAAATTGGCCCACATCGCCACGTTAATATTGTTATTTTGCATTGTCGTCGCACAATTACACGGTCGACGAAAAAGAAAACAGACGTATTCTACACTAACAACTAACTTTTGCACAATAATAGCATCGATCCTTTGTACCCTTATCTACCAGAAAGAAGAGGTACCACCAATCACAGCCCTAGAAAGCTGAATGGAGATCGACAATTTTTGAGCAAATTTCTACCTATCCAAGGCCAAATTTTAACGTATACACGAGTATGCGTAACGATCTCGTACGAGGTATGACAATTAAGTAATGAGATTGACGTTATAAAAGCCGTATATTTAAAAATTATTCTACAATTCTTCCATCCCCTTCGAAGTACTCCCCTTCGGCAGCTATACACCGAGCCCATCGATTTTTCCACGCTTGGTAGCATTTCTGGAACTCCTCAACTGGAATACTATTGAAAACCCTCGTCACGGCCGTTTGGATCTCCTCAACCGATTCAAAATGAGTCCCTTTGACCACCGATTTCACTCTGGGGAACAGGAAGAAGTCGCATGGGGACATATCGACCAACTCTCATCACCTGTAATTACTCGATCGAGCAGCGTGGGATCGTTTTCAACTTGCTCAAGACAGTCTTCTGCGACATCTCTTCGATGCTGTTTTTGCTCAGCAGAAAGGTTTTTTGGGACCATCTTCGCGCACAGCTTTCTCATCCCGAAATCGTTCGTTAGAATCTGTCGAACGGTTTCACGATTCATACCGAGTTCAGACGACAACATTCGAACCGTCAAACGACGATCTTCTCGGACTAGGGCGCGCACGCGCTGAGCATTCGCGTCAGTTCTCACTTCGACTGGTCTCCCCGCTCGCGCTTCGTCTTCCACGCTCTCACGGCCCTCCTTGAACATCTTGTGCCATCGAAACACTTGGGGACGACTAAGAGAAGCACTACCAAACACCTTCACTATTTTGGAATAAGTTTCAGTACCGGTTTCACCCAATTTAGCACAAAATTTTATCGCGACGCGTTGCTCTAAATTTCTGTTCTCCATTTTCGTGACGAGCAAAAATAACACACGTTCACTTAACACGACACAGCGGACGAACTATTGCAACTACATAGACCGTAAACATACCGTTGGGAAGGGGAAGGATGCCGCTACACACCGTAAAAATTTCAAGGTCGCAGTGTTACCACGAGCGCGGCAATAAAATCAATCTCATTACTTAATTGTCATACCTCGTATACTGTACATAACGGTACTTTTACGCGTCTAAACGCGCTTTTTTTAATATAATATCAATACCGTCAACGCTCTATAATCTGCATCCATTCGAAGTATAGTTATATCGCGGTCGCGGTAGGTATACCTATCGCTTTGCATAACGCAACAGTGTTTCGTTGCATATACACGATTCGCGTGTATTAGCCGTTGCGTATGTGTATTTTGCCAAAGTACAACTTGTACTTGGCCAAAAAATTTTTCCTTCCGAGTTTTGTTTTCGAGTATACAGAACGATTGTGTACTGAAAATAACGGTAATTTTCTAATTTGTTTGTAGCTCTCACCACTACACACATGAATGTAAATAAAGTGCGATTATCCAATCAAATGACGAGAAATTTACGCTATGTTGCCATAAGTAACAAGACGTGGTAAAATTGGAAGGGCGTCAAAGCGTACCTATGCCATTTCGTAGGTATGAAAAATAATCTTAAATCAAATATAGCATATGACAGGCTGTAGGTAATTAGGTATGTCATTTCATAGGTATGTCATATCGTAGGTACTGGCAGCAGGTTGGATGTTGTACTTTGTGTTACGGGGCGCACTTGCAGAGTTAGGGGCTTTCGAGTTCGCGCTTCCTCAAAGAGGTCCTCCCATTCTTTTTGGCTGTTTATGAATTCTGGAGGTGATGGTTGAACGAGGTTTCCATCGACGGCAGTTATACGAAATATAAGCTAGCACTTTGGTGCACGAGAACAAGAAGTAGTATATTACCCAACTACTTTTTTTACCTTCTTCTCTTCCGCGTCCATATTTTGTAGTTTGTGTTGTTTATCCAGCATAGATGACGGCATATGCGAGTAGGTAGCGTGCAAATAAACTGGATGTGGGTAACCGGTTCGAGTGGCCTTTAAGTCTTCGCGGTCACACCTGAAATTTCTTCTCATTGGTCATTGGGTGATTAGGGATACGGTTTCGTCGAAATGTACCCAAAGCATATATTGATTTCTCTCGGTACAACAAACCAGAAGTGGCAGCGACGTATACCAATTATCAAAATAATATAATTTGTGATGTTTGGTAGTCAAAAATTCGCAAAGACGAACAACTGCGTTTCCAGTAGCGCCAATCAGCTGTTTTCCACGAGGTGTTATAAACGACACTCTGCGCATTTAAGGCTTCATTATTGCTTTTTTATTTTCCAAAAGTTTAGGTGTCTGAATAAAAGATCCGGCTCTTTCAATAATATTATTTTTACTAATACGCACTTCTACTTCTGATACCGAATTATATATCCATCCGGATCCTCCGTGATTCAATTCGTCATTTTGAACATCAATTTGGGGATAAATTTCGTTTTCAATTTTTTCCAAAATTTTGTCACTTTTAAAAAACATTACATTAGAGGTATTTAAATTAAAGAGCTGTTCTTCTCCCGTTATTTTTTTATAATTCGTAAAAAAATTACAATTGACTTTGATAGACATATTTTTTTCCAAATTTAATTCCAAAATTTCTGCGAAAGAATTTTTAATTTTTTTGCAAAATTGTTCTATAGTGAAATCTGGGTCTTTGTTTAAAAAAATTATGGTTTCTACCCTACCTATTTTTGAAGGCAGACTTCCCATTAACAGTAAAATAACCCTGACTCTCCAGATGTCTAAACCTATCCATGACAGCTTTCAAATGTTTCCGAGATACTTCGTGATGTTTGTTCCAATTTTTAAATTTTACAAATAACGTACCTTTTTCATCACCAACAATCACACATTCGTTTACCTCGGCAGTCGGCACTGACCAACAGGCATGAAAGATAATATACGTTCATTCATTCTCCATGTAACACTATCGAAGTTAATCTTACACGTCTCACACTTGCAATACCTAATAAATTACATTAATTCTATAGTAATTTATTCCTAAGTGAAAAATGAAAAAATATAACATTTTGTGCTTGAAATTTTTAAAAACTAACCTCGTTGTCATCCTCCTCCGCATTGCTCTGAGTGTCTTCGTTTCTCCAATGGGGAAATATCTTAAATGTGTGAAATACATATCGGTGTTTTTTCTTCTGGTGATAACGGTACGTGATCAAATCTTCCATTCGGAGAATCGAGGTATAAGTTATATCAAATTTCTATAAAAAATGTAAATTTAGTACATTCATAATGGCACTTACTGGGTTTTGATCATTTGATGTCATATTTAAACATTTATTGAAAAAATTCTTTCAACCAAAATTAGTTATCTGTGACTGGGAAGGCTTCATTTCATTGACCCATTTTAGAGGTCCTGACCCATAATTGAGCTCTTGCCTTAATTTGATTTTTTTTGAAACAAGAGTTTTAATACAGAGACGAGAAAGACTAGAAAGAGTAACGTTGATCCTGTTAGCGAGGAGAGGAAACTAGAAATAGATGCCGCACTAACGGAGTTCTTAGTTAAAAGTAGCACACCGTTTTCATTAGTGAACGATGAACATTTCCAAAAATTCATGGAGAAAGTAGAACCGGGATACTCAATGCCCTGCACAAAAACAATACGCAATATTTGTGATTGAGAAATTTCAGATTACTAAATCAGAAATAAAAGAACTTATTTCTTCCTCCGAAGGAGTTGGTATAACCGCGGATCATTGGGCGGCGTTGAGTAACATTTCTTCCTTGGGTGTTACCTATACAGCTACTGTACATGATAAAGACAGCAGCACGACGACGATAAAACATAAGTTCTCGCTTGCGTACCATCTACCGGACATACTGCCGACGCTGTCAGTCAACAGTTGAAAGGAATATTAGACGACTATGGAATAACAAAAGAGAAGCTAGAGTGCATAACAACAGACAACGCACCTAATAAGACAGTATGATAAGGGCAGGAAAGCAGATAAATGCAAAGTAATACAGTAAACACAAATGGTCTCATTTCTAAATTGAATCATTCCTTTTGACCATGTTTATTCTCTATTAGGTCATCAATTGGATGTTATGCACATCAGTTGCAACTGGTTTTAAAACATGCGATTGACGCAGCGCCAAATTTTGAAGCACTAATCAACAAAGTTAAAACAACAGTAAAATACCTGAAAAATAGCAGTACTTCAAATGCAATCTTAAGGACCAATACTATACTGCAACCATTGATTAGCAACACAACACGATCTTACAAGATGCTGTCTCGTTACGAAGAGATTTGTACACAGGTCCATGTTGTATGGGTGGAGATTTCAAAATCTTACTTCATACCTACTAACACACGAAGAGCAAATTCTTCTTACAAAAACCATCAAAGTACTAGAGATATATGTTCAAGCCACCGCAGCTGTGGAAGAAGAAAATAGCACAGTTAGCTGTGTTGATAGTGTAATTGAGTTTATAACTGAAAAGCTTGATGAACTACTGGAAAACGAAGAGGATCTTGACGTTTTAATGCTGATTAGTAATTTGGTAAAAGGTAAATCAACCTTTAAATTACCTATCCGGTAGCTGCAGCATTATTACAGCGTTCACAATTAAGACTGATCCAAAAACGGGCCCTGTTCAGATTTGGTACTTTACTGTAACATCTAACCTAACGTATATAGAACCATGATAATATTCGTACAAACTACTTACAACACCTAAGGGATCTACTACGTAACAAATATTTTGATCAATATTTGTATTAGCATAATACTCGCTAGAAGCCAACAGAGTCACGGGCATAGAAAACAATCGCGTACCAGCAGCTTGATCAAAAGACCAAGAAAACTTTTTACACAATCCAAAAACTTTAGTAATATCTTGAATAATCGTTTCCTTTCATTTTAAATCAAAATGAGGAACTTGACCAGCTCCATTCAAGTTTAAAGTTGAAACCATTTTCACTTTTTTCGTAGACAAACTCGGAAATACTAATGATTCTGTCAATTTTTATTTCGGTGGATAAATTCTGAATTAGCGCCAAAAACGCATCAAAATTAATCCACGAACTTTTATCATATGACAGAGCAGGTAGTGGAAGTAGGTAGGCAATCGTAGTGGCTCCTTTTTAGGCAGTTCTTCCACGATTACTTGAAAATCTTCCCCAAATTCGTCGATGTTTATTTTAAAATCTTTACGGGACACGTCACTCGTCCCGACAGTGAGAAGAACATTCGAATGAATGTTCTCAAATATTCTCACTGCCGCACCGTGGCGTGATCACCGCAAAAATGGGGAAGAAGTTGGAAAAATTTTCCAGGAACTGAATCTTCGGCGGATACTCGCCTCCATTAATTTTTACGAGCGGGACTTTGTAAATATATACTCCTGAAAAAAAAAATTAATAATTTGATATAATTTGATATATTTGACTCGAAAAACATTAGGTATCGGGCCCTATGCCTAAGCGGCGAGCGGACCCGGATTATCATCATTACATATCACAATGCACAATAAAATAAAAAATAATAAAAAAAATCAGAAATTGTTGGTAATGCAAAAAAATATCGATACCATTCGATATTTTTTTACATCACGTGTTCAAAATTTAAAAATTAACAAAATTAAAGAATTAAAAAAATTAAAAAAAAACTTCTACTTACAATTTATAGTTGCTTGCTCGATGAAGGTATCAAAGGTCACTTCTTCAAGCCAAGGTAATTCTTCTTTTGCCTTTAGTTCCTGTATGCGAACCCATATGTGGGTTAGTTCTGGTAAGGTAAAGTTTTTGTGTTCCAATAGTTTTTTTCTTAGCTCCAACTGATCTGCTTCTTTGATCCTCTCAGTATTTATAATCTTAAAATAAGGTTGTCGTAGAGTATGATTTGTTTGCCAGTGGATGGACTAGGCTTACACACAAATATAAGAGGTGTGTAATTTCTTATTAGTATTGGTATTGGACTATGCTTACACCCAAATGTAAAATGTGTGTAATTTATTATTGGTGTAGTGAGGATTACATTGGAAGAAAAACAGTAGCCTCTATCACTCAATGCAATGGTAAGTAATTGTAAGAATATAAACACAATCGATCAAACTAATTGATTTTATCCTATGATGGACTAAAGTTGATAAAACAACGCCTCCTTCCAATTTTTGGTATTCTATTCTTATTAATTTGATTCCACTATAACTACCTTTCTCATAAGTATAGTCTTCAATTATCAATTTTTCCAATTTTGCAACCCAATTAAAAAACATCCCCATTACTTTATTCATCTCAGAAGTTTGTAAATCATTATAGTTCAGCATACAATTTTTGATTTTTATGGTTTTAACTTTGTTTGAAATCCCCAAAAACAAAAACATACTTGATCCATGCATACTGTAAAGTGGGGCTATTTGGTAAATTTTTCAACTTTGACTGAGGACTGCACGACTACTAGGAAAGTTATGAAGAACATGACGACTGAAATAGTTTCGCATCGGTTAGGGCTATCACCCCCAGGGGTCAAAATCAACGTACATGATCCACAGAATTAATGGTGGAGGGGGAGTAGGGAATTTTAGAAATTTTTGACATGGGGCTATTTGGTAATCGCGTAAAAAAAGCTTGAAAATGACTCAAAAACCAAGGAAAAAAGGTTTCATTAGGTACCTAGGTCGTAAAAAAAGACATTTCAATTTTTAAAAAAAGTGCATACTTAAATCTAGGTATTTAAAAAAATTCCGCGGTCACATCTGAAAATTTATATGCGCCTCTGTGTAAATTAACCACATTCATTTTTTTAATGATGTTTTCAACTCGAACTACATCGACATCCGGTACGTTTGGAAAAGAAAAAATCGTGTCCGAAGGGTATTTCCGTCTGAGAAAACTGAATTCTACGCGTGATTTTCCCAAAATTTTCTTCACCTGCCCAATGTATATTTTAACGTGCTGCTCGTATTCGGTTTGGAAAGTAACGGCATAAAATTCTTCTATTTTGACTTCGGATAAAGACTTTATTCGATCAGTAGAACAGTTATCCGTCTTGACCCTTTTTTCTACAGGCTTGTCACCAAAACTTATTTTTCTTTTGACCTTCGGAGCTTTCACATTATTGTTTTTTTCGGCGGGCAAAGCTTCGTTTTCGAGCATTTCAATTTCCAACTCTTCGGCAAGACGTTCAGAATTATTTTCGACTGCAATTAAATCATTCTCATTGATACTTTTTCCTGCTGGCACATCTATTTTCTTTCGACGATCACGCGTACCCGATGATTTTTCGCCTGAAGATGAATATCGCATATCTTTTAACAATGTAACCACGCAACTGGACACTTTTTTAGTTGGTGTTGCCTCATCAGGTTTTTTAGGCAGACGACTTTTTGGTTCAGATGGCGCAATTGGATGAATACCGGCCTTTCTAAATCCAGAAATGATATTAGCTGCGCTTGTGGCCATCATTCTTTTATCCAGATACGACAGTAGTGAAGGAAAACATTATTTTTTCAAAATCCTCCCTTTTTTCGAACTTTTCCATTCTGTTAAAACTTCTCGCCAGTATTTTTTCAACTGACCATAAAACGCGATGTCCAGCGGCTGCATAATGTGGGTTGCGTTGGCTGGTAAGCAGATGAAAGATATATTTAGCTGTTCGCACTTCGCTAGAACACTGGATGAAAAATGGGATGACAAATTGTCGCCAATAATCACTTTGCGCCCTTCCAATTTCGAGCAGTATGGCACAATAATTGTAAAAAACCAATCCGTGAATGTAGTTTGGTCAAACCATCCACTTTTCGTTCGATTATATCTGTGAAAATTTGAAAATTGAAGCATTAGGAATACAAAATTGTAAAAATTTGAGACAAATTAGGAAAAAAAGTTGGGCTAAATATTCACCTAGTGCCTGGAGGGCCGCCAATTTTCAACGTATCCCATAAATGATCTGATTTGTATACAACATAAGGAGGGAAGACATACCCTGACGCTGTTCCTGCATACATAATGCTCGTGCTGCTCTTGGAACTGTGCATTATTCGTTCGATATATTTACATCCTCTTTTGCAAATTAGGTGCTTTTTTGCTCCCGGAATCGTCGGTAAGGTTTGTCTCATCGTAATTTATTATCGCTTCGGGCTTAACGTTTTTTAAATTTTCTCTGGCATTTTCAAAAAATTGGTCAATAATTTCAGGTGAAACGGCGGATCTTTTCAAGCTGATATTCGACGCCATTCTCGTAGATAATTCCTTTTTCTGCCTTTGTAAAAAATTATAGCACCAATCTCTGCCAGGTAAGTTATCGGAATTTCGGAGAATAGGTACCTAAAATGCAACATTCACTTTAGAGTATGTTTATGCTACGTATGTACTGTGACTACCCCTTTACGGTTCGTCACTTTGTAAACCGACGGAAACGACGTGAAT
>FIZV01068161.1:0-10767 GCA_900050545.1 Trionymus perrisii | reverse complement strand
TTTTGTAGTAAATAGTAAAATCAATAAATATACCTAAAGTTTTTTTTTTTTTTTTTTTTTTTTTTTTTGAAGAATGAGATTTTTTCAAATCTTATAATTGTTTCAACCGATTTTTCTGGCATTTCTTTAAAAATATTTTTCAAAGAAAAATTTCTAATTCCTATCAAGAAATTTTTTTCAATAAGTTTTACGAAAAATCTTTCTAAAAAAATTACTAACATAATTTTTGTATGGACTTGAGAAAAATTGATTGTAATACGCCTTTTTCAACATAATTTTCACACCTACGAACACATGTCTAAACCGTAGGTCATATTTGGTCACACGAAACAACTATGGGGATTAGCAGTGCACCCAGACGACGAGGTATTTGCGACGGCAGGACACGATAAAACCGTGGCTCTCTGGAGAAGACATAAGCTCTTATGGACCAGTCAGGTTAGTCTCCAACTGCGAGAAAATCTTTCCACGAACCAAAAGTCCCATCTCATGTAAATTTTTCAGCTTCTTTACGAATGCGTCTCACTGGGTTTCCATCCTTTCGGCGTAGCCTTGGCTGTTGGTTCGACCGAAGGGTATTTGGTCATTTTAAATTCCGAAAATGGCGCCATTGTAACAACAGTTCGAGTCTGCGGATCACCTCTAAATTGCGTTGGATATAATCCAGGTTTGTATCGATTTTTTTTAACTAAGCGAGGAGATGGGGATTCTTTCATCGATATGATTGTTTTTATTGAAACAGCTGGAGACATGGTGGCGATTGGTTCTCAAAACGGAAGCATATATTTGTTCAGAGTTAGCCGAGACGGATTCACGTGTAAAAAGCTTAGTAAAATTAGAGGAACGCAGCCACTCATGCAATTAGATTGGAGCTGCGATAATAATTTTATACAAACAGTAACAGCTGATTACGATTTAGCATATTGTAAGCTAAATGACCCTCGCGCTATGTTTACCCAAAATGAGAGCGCATTGTCGCGTTAATTCGTCGGTTTGCTTTTTATAGGGGATGTTAAAGGAGCCGTACAAGAGAAGAGTCATATCGCCATGAAGGACATCAAATGGAGTACGCTCAATTGCACAGTAGGATATTTAATCGCAGGTACGTATGTACTGTACCTTACCTAATCCGTATCAAAATAAAACCTCCATCGAAAGTCTAACCATTTTTAAATCAATTTCAGGTGTTTGGAATAATCGTTATTATCCCATGACTTCGTTGGTCACGACGGTAAACAGATCAGCAGCTCACGACCTTGTCGTATCCGGAGACTCGGACGGCCATTTGAGATTATTCAGGTACCTCAAAATTTTTCTCGACTCCAAAAAAAATTCTACCTCTATACGCATCATTTCTATTCCCACCATTTCACTCGCCAGGTACCCATGCATCAATCCCAAAGCCGAGTACAACGAAGAGAAAGTCTACGGAGGGTTAATAACCTGTTGCCGATTTTTATACAACGATCGAAACGTAGTTTCCGTCGGAGGAACGGATGCCTCGCTCATGCTATGGGATGTTGTAGACGAATAATTTTCAAACCCTTTGAACACCTTGAGATAATCATCTCGCAGGTTTTCCTTGAACTAGGTTAATTTGCGAATTTTATTTTTTTCGTGGATTCGGTTTCGATCACAAAGGTAACACCGTGAAAAATACTTTAGTGTGAACTGAAAAAGTATTTCGGTTCGCCAACTTTTAACAGGTCTTCGCATATTTGTCTTCATTTTTTTGGAATTGAAAGCGCATATACCTACTTTGGAATTTTTAATTACTTACACCATCTTCTAAGAAAAATCATCTTCTCCACATTTTACCTTTAATTTTCTCTTTTCGTTTATTTTGATTTATTTCACAATGGTGTATGTAGAAATTTTTAGATCCCCCCGCTCCGTCCTTCTCTTCGCACTTCTGATCAATGAATTGCATTAAGTATCGAAATTTGTGAAATGTGAATTTTTTAGTGCAATTACATTGTTTTCAATTGTGATTAATTTTACTTTTGATTTATGTAAATAAAAGACCGGGGTAAAATCCTTCTCCGAAAAACTCTCCATCTACAGTGCTGAATAATTTCACAACCAATCACAATCACTTTTCTTATCTCACGTTTTCGAACAGACATTCATTTTACCTGGATTTCAATTACTTTAAGGCGAGTAAAATTCATCCTTCGAAAGAAAAGTTGTGAAAATCGCCGGACTGGTGGTTAAAGGTGCTGTTTCAACTAATCACATTCGAAAATGATGTACTTAGTATGTAAATTTTGATGTTTTGTATTGAATGAAAACTGTAAATAAATTAGATGAAGACACTTCCGTGAGTAATTTATTACCCGGGGGAGGGGGGAGTGTCAATCATTGTTTTTGTATATAACGTGAAAACCAAGTACCTACAAAGAAATCTCGCAACGCAAAAAAAAAGTCGTATCAGGCGAGCCGCTACTTAAGAACCTCTCATTTCCAATGCTGACAGTAAAATCTCAAAGCCTAAGCTTCCTAAGAAAAAAAATATACTTACCTAAAAAAATAGGTACCTATATATTATATCTTCTATTATATAAAGAGAAGTGGTGTTTTCTTTGTAAGGAGCAAACTTTGAAGTTCCTACGAGGTCAGTTTAGTAAGTGATATCTTGGATAGAGCTCGGCGAGGAGAAGGTTTAGCGTGAAAAAAAAGTTCGAAAAGTTGCCCTGTAAGCTCGTAGCATTATAGTAGCATTTTAGAAGCATTATGCTAGCACAATGCTTAAACAATCGAGCTAGCATCTAGCATTGTTTGTGTTCCAAAACAGGTAATGCTAGCATTTGCTTAACATTGTGCTAGCATAATGCTAATGCTAGCATCCTAGTAGCATTTTAGAAGCATTATGCTAGCAGAGCACAATGCTTAAACAATCGAGCTAGCATCTAGCATTATTTGTGTTCCAAAACAGGCTAACATGATGCTAGCATTTGCTTAACATTATGCTAGCATAATGCTATCAATGCTAATAATATGCTAGCATGCTAGTATATGCTAATAAAATGCTAGCATAATGCTAGATAAATTGTCGATAGGGTAATGAGAGTTTATGAAAAGCTCATTCGTCTCACTTTCTTGAATTTATATTTCATTAATTGAGGAGCTCAGAATCAAAACTCACATTTGCCATGATAAATGGTTTCGAGAAAAACATAAAAAACTGTTTTCATTGGGTTTCCCGTCATTGAGAGTGGTAATACTGATAGAAGTTGCTGGGTGGCATCTCAAAATAAGATTCCAAAAAGCTCATATCTTCAATATTTCAGATGCTATTAAAGAAGAACGTTTTTTCAATTTTTGAAGAAAAAAATTTACTTTTGTTTTTATTTTCTCGCATTGCTCCTGCAATATTGAAGATAGACAAAAAGTGATAAGAACTTTTTTGGTTGGAAATTAAATTTCCTACATGAACAACACAAAAGTTCGTGTCAAAACTCACATTTGTCTGACATTAGCCATTGGCAGATGTCAGTTATGAATGATTCTGATCCCTGTTTTTGGATGCATTTTTCGCCGTGATGGAGGCGGTTTAAGCGAAATCTTTTTAGGCCTTGTTGTAGAGCGTGACATTCTCTATCGGAATCCATCAAAAAAATCCATTTTCAAATTTTTGGCAAAAGTGAGTTTTGATTCTGAGCTCCTCAATTATTGTTTCAAAGTTATTTCAATCTTGAAAAATTGGAAAAAATTTAAAATTAAAAAAAAAAAAACACGAAAGTGTTTTTAAAACAAATTGGGTGAAAAGATAAAAAAAAAATTGAAGTTTACAAAATTCAAATATCAAAGATGAATCCAAAAAAACTGAAAGTAAAAAAAAACATACCAAACACCTATAGACATTTCCAAAAAAAAAAATCAAAAGTGAATAAAATGACAAAAAGTGAGCGAAATGGAGGCAATCCATCACAAATAAGTGCAATAGAGTATATTTTGAAAAAAAAATCGACTAAAAATGATCATTTCAAGTGGAAAAAAATCGTGAAAAATCAGTTTTTTGCATTTTTGAGGTTCTTCCACTTATTTAAAAAATCCTGAAAAAATATATGTTATACACATGTGTATTTTGCATAATATAATATATTTTCGTTGCCGCAGGTCTACAACAAGTGGTAGATATCACGGTTTGAAATCTTAAAACTCGAATTTCAGTACGAAAAACCAATCAAAAAAAATTGAAAAAATTTCGAGGAATGGCTCATAGTATGGTCCATCATCTCTGCATGAAAAAAAATTGTTGAGAAATGTAGAAAATGGAAATTTTGAATGAAAATTCACCTTTTGGGAACATTTAGGGCCATAGAAGGGCCGAGGGATGAGGTAGGGAGCTGAAATTTTTACCAGCGAGTTTTTTACCCATAAGGACCAACTATGCACTGTGCATGTTTCTACAGCCCTAAAAACAACAGTAACTGGAGACTGGCAAATAATTCATGAAGAATATCTTAATATAAAAAATCTGATGTCAAGATTACTTGTAAAGTGATTTTGCTCAGGTCTGGTTCTCTCCAGGCTATTTACCGCATGTGACTGGAGCATCGGTCGTCTCCGATTTCGACGATGTCTCCAGTATAGGCAACTTATTCGACACCTGTGTTTGGAGCATTATTTCGCAGGCGCTATTTTTCTGATTTATGATCCATGGTGGATTTTGATCTTCTTTCTGAAAATCATTATGCACCAGGCACCTGCTGTAAACACTTTTTGGCGGTGACATTTCATTAGGTATGTGGTTTCGCAATGTGGGCCAGAGGGGAGCCTATACATCAACAACGGTGCAGCCACAAACTGGTTGGTGTTTTTGGTACCCATATTGTGTATAAAATAAAGTAGGTATATCTTTTTTAAGAAATGGGCTAGGCTAGGTCGTAAAAATGGAAACGTTTTCAGCCGGTTTACCTGTAGTATGTGTTGAGTTTAATTAGAGTGCAATTGTTAAGGCGAGAAGTAATAACGATAATTTTTACTGTAGCCTGCACCTTGGGCTCAGACGAGAGTATATTTTTACTGTTTCGTCATATGTTGCAGTACATTTCTACAGCTGGCATATTTTTCATAATCGATTCCAGATAAAATACCGGAATTTTTTTCTAATTACAATTTTACGATCATCAGTCTGCCATAGGTATTTGCTTGGAATTGCTGATAAGTATAGACGTATCGCGTTGCATATCGGTGAAAGCGTACTCTTTTGTTTTTATTCTCCTCTCTCTCGCTCTCTGACTGTATCTGTTTTTAAATATTTAAGCGCCGCGTTGAGTTTTCGTTGCAATATTATAACGAAGCGAGCAAAATGCACCGATAATAGGGGGATAATGTCCGTGTAATAGGGAACGCCCCAGACACAACGTTACGGGGAGTTATTTTAATTATTAAGGTTGCGGCGTGGCGGCATATTGACTTTCGTATTGGGTTCGTCTGCATGTAGTACGAGGGTGATACACTCTCGTAATAGCAAGATGTATGTACCCTATGATGCTAATTTCGATTGGGAAACTGATAATTACATAATCGAAGGGAAATAACGAGCTAGGTGTTGGTTGACGCGAATATTTCGGCCATGTTTGTTTGGGGTGACCTAGGTATCTGGTTATTGGGTGATAATGAGGTAAGATTTAGCATTGAATGAGAACACGAGGTCGTTTGATCGGTTACAATTGGTCTGGATGAGGAAATGCAGAGATGAAAAACTGAAACGAAAATTGGAACTGGAACTGGAACTAAAAATTATTTTATTATCTTTTATTTTATTTTTTTCAACATTTTTTTCAATTTCCACTTTTAAAAAAAGTGGTTTGTTACTTTGACGTCGAACTGGAACATCAACGAACGAACGAAGAATCAGCCATTGATTCGGAATTCGAAACCCTAAGATTTTAAAGGAAAGTTTTTAATAGAAAAATACGAGAGCAAAAATTTTTGCAAAAATAAAATTTCATTAATTAGATTTTCTGTATAATTTTATTTCAAGAAAAATTCCCTTTAAAGAAAAATATTTAAATTTTAAACCAAAAATATTTTTGAAGATTTTTTAAACGAATTTTACGCAGCATAAAAATTTTTTCACGAATTAAATTTTTTAAGAGAGTTTTTAATGAGAAGATTTCTGTTCTCATAGAGGCACGAACAATTTAATCCCCCCCCCCAAATGTTTAGCTAAATTTTTTGAAGAAGTGAACAAATTGGAGGAACCTTTTCAAAAGAAAATTTATAAAGATTTTTGAGAAAATTTCGTAAAATTCAAAAGAGTAAACTTTTAAAAAGGAAATACGAAGAAAATAATTTTTGTTTCTAAAATAAATTTTCCAATGGGATTTTTACGAAAGAATTTTTCAATGAAAAAATTCCCATTCTTATCAGGAATTTTTGAAAAAAAAATTATGAAAGATTTTTTTTTAATTTTCAAGATTTTCAATAATTTTTTCCATTACCAAAAATAAATGTTTAAAAAATTTGAAAAAAATTGTATAAATAAATTAAAAATAAATGCAACAAGTTCTCCAACAAATTTCTCTGAAATTTCTTCTAATAAAATTTTACTGCGAGAAAATTTCAATTTTTATCAAGAAATTTCACAGATAATTTTTTGAAGAAAATTCTTGTAAAAATGATTTTTTCAAACAAAATTTTTCTCTGGTTAATGGTAGGTATTTATTTTAAAACTGAAAAATTGGAAACGATTTACAGCATTTTTGAAAAACTGCAATTTTCAAAAATTTTCTGGAGGCTCCAGAATTTGGAAGGTCAAAATGAGATTGTAAATCGATTTTCAGATATTTTTGTCGATCCTCGCCCGGGTGGTGAATTTTTCTTTTTTTCGTGGAAATGATGGCTGGAGGGTTGTGAACTGGCAACAAAATTGTTTGTGATAATCGGTGCCAACTGCCAATCAATCTAGGGGGTCACCAATACGATATATCCGAGTGTGTACCCAGACCCACTGAGCTGCACTTGAATGGATTTTACAGCATTTCTGGAAAACTGAAATTTTCAAAAATTTGCTGGAGACTCCAGAACGATTTAGAACTGGTTCGAGTCGATTTGGAAGATCTAAATGAGGGTGTACATTGAATTCGAGATTTTTGCCAAATTTAGTCGAGATTTCATTTTTATTTTAGGTATAATTGAAAATTCAAAAATTTCCTAGAGGCTCCAGAACTGCTCAAAACTACTCGAGACCATTTCCGATCGATTTTTGGGATAGAAAATAGGGTATAATCCAAATTTCAATCTTGTAGCTCAATTTGGTGAAATTTTGATATTTTCACCTTTATAAATGCTGTATGGTCGAAATTTGATTTTCAAAAATTTGCCAAAAATAGAGTTTTGCACCTCAACACCTAAAATTTTGGCTGGTAGTATACTTTTACATGTTCTTTCGAATGAGCCTTGTTTCAACCCGAAATTTGCTTGCCGGTTCGAGGAGCTCCCTTGTTAAGGAAATGAAACACCTTAGGTAAGTACAAAAGGTGAAATTCGCACGACAGGTGTGTGAAAATTATTTATGCATTTTTAACGAGCGTCTGAACTGCGACGAAATGAAATCTATCGGTATTTTTAATATTTATCGGACTGCGGCTGCATGCATCCGGGGCAAAATGGCGTTTTGGATGGTGGAATGAGAAAAGCTCGGTGCTGCGACTGGCGAGCACCGAAGAGGAGGGATCCGAAGCTAGAATTTTTGGAACGCGAATGCATCGGAAAATAAAATAGGGTGTTGCTATGACGATAGACGGTTCGTTTTCCCTTTGTAGCCTTAATAATACTCGGTGCTGCTCTTCGTATCTGAGTGAGCTGAGAGTGAAGGAGACGGGGAAAATGCACGCCGTAGTATTTCCGAGTCAACTACTCTTGGAAACGTACGTGGCAGAAGGGTAGTCTATCTCAATCCCCTGTCTTCTGTCGCGTCGTACCGGGTTGCATACCCTCTCGGCTGCAGTTTATAACAGCGTAACCTCCTTTTTAAAACGTACTTCTACGTAGATAAACTGCTCTTCACGAGTACGAGCCGAGTATCCTCCTCAGACGTGTACGATTCTAAGATTATACTCGTATTACTCGTACACATCGAGCACTCGATGCTCTAAAACAACCCGACGAGTTTCATGCTTTCGCTGGCAAAAGTTACCCTAATGGGGACTTTCTTTTTTTTTCCCATTCTATCGTATACGCTCGTTATATTGTTCGTTTCTTGTTCTTATATCGCGAACATGGTGAAAATATGCGGAGTACTTTCGGTGCTTAACAACGTACACCTACAATACACGTCCCTGTATTCTCCTGGTACGTACAGTACACACAGATATCGACGAGAGGAAGAAAAAAAAAGGGGTTAAATAATCCCTTTATATTACTTTCCCTGTTTCTTATACTTTTCGTTAGGGGTCTTTTTCAATCGATATAAAGAAGAGGAAACCGGGTTTTTTGAACTTGGTCGGTGTCTTCGATAAAAACTATACCAATTGTATTACAATTAATCGACAACGTTTTGAAATAGCGAGCATCAAAGCACCAACTACCTACCTAGTACCTACGTACCTACCTATCGAAAAGAAAGCACATCTTACAAAATTGAACTCGGGTCGAGGCATTATTACCTGTAATGAATTTTTTTCACTTACCTCGGGGAAAAAGAATTCAAACGAATTATTTTTTTTCTTTTGAGAAAAAATTGTCGCATAAAATTACTATTTATTCGGTTTACGCGACGACGAGTTAATTTTGTTTAACTTCGAGTGCTCGTGTCGAGCTTATTACCAGTACTTCTAATTAAATAATAATCCGTAGAGATACCGATATACTCGTAATGTATTTAATTTAATTTTGACCTTTTTTTTCTGTTTCAGGTATGTATGCTTGATATTGGATATAAATATAGTTTTACCATTACGAATGCTCGAATTTAAAACTTTTTGCGAGTCCAAAAGGTAAGAGAATTTTTGGAGTTTGATTTTTGTATAAAAATAATAAGTTCAATGAGCATAATTGAGAACACGCTAACGACAGTTTTTCAACAATCATGAAATTCAAAGTGTTGTTGTTGAAAAAGTACTTGAAAGTAGAAAGGTTGCTATAGCTCAAACGAATCCAATAAGTTTCTAGTTCATAAAATCATAATTAATCATTTTCAAAATTCTTTATTCGAAAATGAAAAAAATACGAGATTTTCTCAATTATGGATAAATTGTTGGTATTTGAGAACACTTCCAACACAATTATTAAAAATCATCTCGTAAATCTAAATCATAAGTATAATCCAAATTATAATAAAAAATGGTTCAAAAACACATATGAAGGTTTCAACAGCTCAAAGCTGCATTTCAAAAACTCAAAATTCGCAACATTTTTCAACCAATTTTTTTACACATTTTCCTCAAATATTTCTGAAACAACGCCTCCTAGAAAAAAACTTATTAATTCTCACGTCATTTGAATAACTTTTTGATTCATTCTTATACTTTTATTTCAACCAATTTATACAAGCAATTTTGATGATTTTCGATCCCATATGTATAATTCACAGGTTACAGTAGATGACTCTCGTTACAACCTACAGCCAAGTACAAATACAAGTGCGAAACTCACGAGCACACTTTATTGAAATTTATTGGAAATTAGACACTTTCGAAATAGTTAAATTCTCAATTATCGCGCACTAAAACCATTAAAATTGGATGGCTCACAAATTCGGCCGTAACTCCCCGTGTCCGTATTGTTTCAGCCAGTAAACATTAAACGAGGAATAAAGGCGAGCTTTAATTATCGTCTGCCCGTAGAGAGCTCGGAGTGGCCGCCTCTTTAACACAGTACGATGTTGGCGCGCGTATAAACCGAACACCGAACACCTAGGAAAAGGGACCCGATTTTTATATTCTTTCTCTTCGAGTCCGGTCGGTCTGTTTATACTCGATCGTTGTACAATAAAACAATAAAACGAAAATCACGATCGTTTTGTAGTAAAGTATAATAAATAATATTATAGGTAACATATAGCTACGTAGAAGCGCACACCAACTTGAAGAAAAGGTCGAGCTCTATCTATTAACCCAAATGACCCCTTCTACGCGGCAAACAGACGCGAAAACTTCTACGAATCTTCGCAGTAAGTATAGCCGAGCTTGACTTTGACTCAACTTGAAGGCGCTCATTCTAACACAGACAGTACTTTAAAAAAAAAATAAAAAAAAAATAAAAAAAAAACAGTTGCCGCATATACCTCTTGAACAATTTCTTTTCAAAGATAGTCCGCATCACTACATGTGCCCTTAATTGCTGATTAATTATAGGTGTTAGGCGGCTTTTCTATTGCATACCAAGCATTGAGACTCCTCTATATGTTATGTACCGCGTGTCGTATGTATCTTTCTTGCAAGGAAGAACAATTCTCGTATAGCCTAAATGTTCACGGTTCACGTAACACGTACATATTTGTATCTATAACTCTACCTATACAGAAACTGAGGAGACTTCAAAATAATTTTCAGCTTTTGTTATTTAAAATAACAAATTAAAAGGGGGGGGGGGTCGTTTGGAAAAAAAATTGTTGAATACATACAGTACACAAGCGGACATTTTAAAGACTTTTTTATATTAAGTACGCATTTTTTTTTTATGTGTTAAGTTTTTCAAAAAATTGGGAAACTAGATTCATTTTAATTTTTTTTTGCAAAAAATTTGAAGTTTTGATTTTTGAAAAAAAAAAGCATGCAGTTCTCAAAAAAATAGAAAAAAATTCATATTGAATTT
>FIZV01068061.1:0-12832 GCA_900050545.1 Trionymus perrisii | reverse complement strand
TCAAGTTTTGAATTTTCAAAAATTCGCCAAAAATCGAAAAATGAAATTGGGCAGCTAAAAGTTTGGTTTGGAAGGTTTTCGGACAAGCTCTTTTCGAATATCGAAGTTTCGTTCGATTCCAAGCCGGTGAGTACAAAAGGTTCCCTTGTAAGTTGATAGATAAGTAAATATTTTCAAAACATGTCAAAAATTCAAAATTTTAGTGTTTGCAAATTTATTCCAAATTTGGTAAAAATTTAAAATTCCCTGATTTTTAAAATTTAATAAAATTTTGAAATTTCGTACTTATTCAATTTTCAGATTTTTTAAATTTTCCAAATTCAACTAAAAAGTTTTAATTCCAATTTTCAGAGTTGTTTGAAAATTAATAAACGTACTTATTTAAAAATTCGACGTGAATCCAAAATAAAAAAAAAAAAGGTCAAAATTCAATATTTAATTTTTTTTTTAATTTTATACCAAAAGCATTCAAATTTTATAGGAATAAATTTTTTCCCAATTTTCAAAATTAAACAAATCCTTCTGATAATCTTTAAGTAAGAATAATTTCCATTTTCATATTCTGCACTTATGTACCTAGGTCTTCAGTAGGTAGTGTAAGTACATTATTGAAAAATTTGAGTAAATTGTAAGAATTTGTAAGTACGATTCAAGCTGATCTACTTTGCAATTTTTAAGAATTTTTGAACAATGAATATTTTTGGGGAAATTCATATAAATTAGAAGCATTTGCAAAATTTAAAAAACCAACAAAATTTTGTACCTACATATACGAGTAATTTGAAAGTTTGTGAAAAGAAAAAGTAGAAAATTGGTCAGTTTTTGTGCAAATTAGAAAAATTTAAACTTTGGAAGATCGTAAAATTTCAAAAAAATAAATAAATTTCAATGAACAATGAAAAAATAGTACAAATGACGAAAATCTCCAAATCAAAAAAATAAAAAATAATAACAACTACCTAATTGAAAAACGGACAAACGTTTCAAAAATATTAAATCTTGCGAAATTGAATAATTTGTGTAAGTCGGAAAAATTTTAAAATGTCAAGAATTTGGGGAAAATGTAAAATTTTGAAAAATTAAAAACTTCACTGCACTGGAAAATTCGTATACCAAGTAGTTGGAATTGAAACAATCGCAAAATAAATTTTTACATCAATTAGTAGAACTTGCAAATTTTAAGAATTCTGGAAAATCGTGAAATTTTGAAAAAAATGGTAAATTTTAAGAAACTTGAAAATTTGTATGAGTTGAAAGAATTTTGGAAAATTTAATAGGTAATCCGACAAATTTTGAGAAATTTCAAAAATACATGGAACTGAAAATTTTGTATAAATTAGAAGAATTTGCAATTTTAAGAAAACTCTAGAATGGAAGTATAAAAAAAATAAATAAGTAAAATAATGGAATGATCTTTGAATGAAAGCATTTGTACATGGATTGCGGATTGCCACGTTGAGCAAAAAATAATCAAAGATTTGAAAAATTGAATCCAGGTATTGAAAACTTAAAGATACAAAATTTTTGAAACGATTTTCTTCACCTTTTTCAACTCCTCGATCAGCTCAACTGTTCGGCAATAAATTCAAGAAACTGGTTCTTCGATTCAAGATTTACTTCTAACAAATTGCAAAGGAAACGAAGTGTACATCTAATGGGAAGGTTAAAGGTGCCTTTGTCTCAGCTCTGAGCTCGGGGTTCTTTTAATGCTATGTACAAAATTATGGGCTGATCTGACAAAGGAGCACAAAAGAGGGTGTCAACTGAGTACAGTGTGATCTGTATATGACTTCCTCCGTACCTTACCGTGTCGTGTCGCGTATTCAAGAGCGAGCATCACCAAAACACATTAATTTAATGGGAGTCGGCGGGAGACCAGTCAGAAAAATCTACTAAAACGCTGACTTTTTCCACCATCTGTAAGTTTCGGTTGACTCAGTAACCCAAATTACTTTAATTACACCGCTCGAGTATTAATTACCAAAATTATACAACGAAACAGAGAGATCCGCACCCGTGAAATGAATTGTTTTCAACAAAAGTATACGCGTAGGTATATAAAACGGGTCGAACAAAAATAACATAGAATAAAATGAAAAGAGCTCGGTCGTGTATAAAATATACACCTAGAGTGTTTATGTTTTCCATCATCGGAGTTTTATTAATTCGAATGCCTGGGTCGCGAGAGCGAGCAGGAACGGCGCAGCGCGGCGCGGGGGGCGGCGAGGCGATCCAGCACCGCCAGCGAGATGAATCGAAGATCGAAAAATATAGATAAATTTCAATTGTTCTAATAGGAAAAAATCGCATTTTAATGAATTATTATTAACAGATTTAAGGATGCGTGTCTCCTGCGTCGAAATCGCGTATTCAGCGGATCGCCCAATTCCGGGCGCACATTAGCCACATCCTTTTGGAAAACATTTATCAACGGTTTACTCGTATGAAAGGTTAACGTTGTCGTATAAAGAATAATACCGTTTCGTAATTGCTAATTGAAGGTTTCGACAGAAAAAAGATTCAATTTTTAGATTTGTATCCGATTTTCGATTTTGGAAAAATCAACTGGGTACCATTGGTAATTTACTAATATAATTTTTTTCCAGTTCATTCTATCCATTTTTTCAGTTATTCAATTTTTTTTTGTTTTTTTGTTTTTAAATTTTGCCAATATTTACAACAAATTTCTAATTTTTCAAAATTTTACAATTCCCTTTTTTTTCGATACAATAATTAATTAATTTTTAATTTTGCGAATTCGTCTAATTTTTTAGTACATGATTTTAGTTTCTTAAAAAAAAGTAAGCATAAATGATATGTGCCAAAATTTATCTTTTTTTTTTTTGAAAATTCGTCGTAATTTTCAAGTTTTCCAAATTTTACAAAAATTCCTATATTTTTTTATAACAATGGACCATCTAAAATTTCTTCAACGTGCTCAAAATAACACACCATGGAGGGGCAGGGTATTTCGAAATGCATTCGGATCGATTCTGATTCAAAGTATTTTGGATATTTTACAAGCTTACCTTGAAAATTACAACATCAGGACAAATCCAATAGAAATTTAATTTTCATGTTCATTGGCTGCCAACATTGTCACCAGTCTGGAATCCTGAAATGATAAATTCAGTAAATTTACATATCTCTCTAAATAAGTATCTACAAAATATCATAATAAATTAAGTTTCGTCTTCTTGACACTCTATCACGTCGAGAGTTTCAAGAAGTTTGATCTTTAAACAATTTTTCTTTAATTTGAAAAATTGGCTCATAATTTTTTTTTAATTTGGCAGAGTTTCAAAATATCCCAATTTTGAAAATTTAAAAATTAAAAAAAAATAATTTATCCAATTTTGAAAATAAATAAATTTCCAAGTCCCATCGAATTTCTAAAAAAATTTGAATTTTAAATACCTAATTAAAAAATGAAAAATAAAATGTTAATAATTGATGAAATTTTCAAAGCCGCAAATAATTATGTATTTATTTTTTAAAACTTCAAAGGAAATTTGGTAAAATTTTAAAAATTCATCAGTTTTAGAAATAAATAAAAATTTTAGTCGCTAGTTTCAATTTTTGTTAAACCTTAAAAATTGGAAAAATTTGGATTTTGAACTTTGAAAAAAAAAATTTCCAACTTTAAAAAATCAACTTGAATTTTAAAATTGGTTAAATCTTGCAACTTGCAAAAATTGACATTAATATTAATTGATTTAGGTATCTTTTTTTGGAAGGGGATTTAATCCAATTTAAAAAATAAATTGAAATTTGAAAATTACCCAAAATTTTTAAAATCTTGAATTTTCATGGTTTTAATTTTTTTCCAACCCTAATAATTTACTTACTCAATTTAAAAAAAAAAATCGTCAAATTTTAAAATTACAATCATCAATTTATTAAAAAATTTTAGTTTTGAAAAAAAAAATTAACGATTCAATTATTAAACTAAAAAAAATGGCAACATATTGAAAATGACAAAAATTGATTTTTAAAACTTTTTTGAAAATTTTACAGCAACTTTTTGCGCAGCTAAGAAGCGATTTTCTTTTTTTCAAGATGAAGATTCATTTTTCATTTTTCAAATAAGTACATGTCCGAAGGACGGGTACTCACTACTCAGCCAGTTATACAAATTTTTGTAATGAACTCGCAAACATATCTAATTATTAATCATTACTTATACCAAGTTTTCCAATACCAAATAATATTTCGACACTATAGATGAGTCTATAGCTATCACGAAACCGATTATTTGTCCAATGACTCAGGTGTGCGCGCCGATGCAGCTACATTCGCAGCATCCGTACGTCTGCGTGTATTGCATTTAAGAAGAGAATTGATTATTCTACGCAGGCACAAAACGTCCACCGTATGAGTGGTATTGAAAAATAATAGAAATATTTTTTATTTGTTCGTGCGCATATTCTTCCATATACGATTGTTTGAGAATTTTTTTTAAATAACCGTTTTAACACGTAGAAAACGACGATGGATATATATTTTTTCGATTACATAATCGCGTATGGCATGGCATGGCGTGATGATACGCGTTCGCGGCGCATACTGCACACCGGTGCTTTGTGTGTTACGAAATATTAGCGATATAGGTATTATAAATAGGAAACAAATAACTCCTTACGAGACAAATTTTCCAACAAATTGACCGTATTTGAATTGACATTCGATTAATTATTGTACACTTTTGGAACGATCGATTTACTCGGCAATGATATTCTAAAAGATGATACCTAAGCCCCTCAAAAAAAAAAAAAACAACAACAACTTTCCAAATTCAAATTGAAAAATCTACCTAAGCCCTAAGCTGGCGAAATTTGGTCAAACATTGAGATCGTATGAAATTCTGAATAAATAACAGAAGGTTTTTGGTGAGAGAGGTATTTATGCTTGATGAATAATTACGTAAAATCAACAGCTTTGATAGTTTACTAATATTCAGGTTACAATGGTATCAGGACATCGAAAAAAAATCGCATTGATAGTCGATGCTACAAAGACTGCAATACTATTTTCGTATCTATACAAGGTGTTTCAGGTTAGAAATAAAGCCTTCCAAACAAGAAACTATGCATTACATACTGATTTGATGTAAGTATGTTAGCCTACCCTCTTGACAGCAGAGGAAAAGTTATGGACTTGGAAAAATAAACGATTTTTTAAAGAAGAAGATTTTTTTCTTTGATTATTAATCTTAATTAATTATAATTTATGTGCAGACATTTTT
The DNA here is from genome assembly GCA_900050545.1 of Trionymus perrisii. Lineage (NCBI taxonomy): Eukaryota > Metazoa > Arthropoda > Insecta > Hemiptera > Pseudococcidae > Trionymus > Trionymus perrisii. The sequence goes on along the minus strand of FIZV01068061.1, from coordinate 7,587 downwards.
AGAAGATTTTAAAAAAATTAAACTTTTATAAACTACCTATTTAAAAATTGGAAATTGAAAAAAATTAAGTTAGGTAATTAGAATTTTAACAAAATTTAATTAAAATGTTTTTTTTTTCGATTTTTATTTTTTAGGTGGTTTTATTGGGACTATTGTTTCTTTTGATATATTTAGAAGGTAAGTATGTGGGCGAGGGGGAATGATTTTTTTAATATTCCTAAAAAAAAAAGTGGCAATTTATGCATTAGGTACTAAAAACATGTCAATTTTTGAAAATTTACAATTTCGTAAACTTATTGGATCATTAAAAATTAACGATTTTTAAAAAATGCAGAAATTTTGAAGGATTTTGCAATTTAAAAAAATTTAATAATTAATACATTTTGAAAAGTTTTCACTTTTTGAAAAAATCAAAAATTTAAAAAATGATGATTTTTTGAAAATTAGTACTTTTTGTGAATTGGACAATTTTAGAAAATTCAGCGATTTTGATAACTTTTGAAAACTTTTCAATTTTTAAGAAACTGACAATTTTTAAAAATTTGAAGATTTAAAAAAAATCAAAAATTTTGAAAAATTTGCTATGTATTTTGAAAAATTTAACAATTTACACCTATTATTTGTCAGTTTTTGAGAGAACTGACAATTTAAAAAAAAACTACGAATTTAGAAAATTCCGTACTTTTTGAGAATTTGAGAATTTTAAAGAATTTAGCGATTTCGAGAAATTTGACAATTTTTGATAATTTTTCAGTTTTTGAGAAACTGACAATTTTTATAAATTTAAAACTTTTTTTAAATTCAATAATTTTCGAAAGTTTTTTATTTTTTGAAAAAAAATATGATTTTTGAATATTTCATAATTTTTGTAAAATGAATAATTTTTGTGAATTTGAGAATTTTAAAGAATTCCGCGATTTCGAGACATTTGACAATTTTTGATAATTTTTAAAAATTCAATAATTTTTGAAAGTTTGTCATTTTATGAAAAAATTATGATTTTTGAATATTACGTAATTTTTGTAAAATGCAGAATTTTTTTGAATTTGAGAATTTTAACAAATTCAGCCATTTTGAACCGTTCTTGAGAAACTGACAATTTTAATAAATTTAAAGATTTTTAAAAATTCGATAATTTTCGAAAATTTGTCACTTTTTGAAAAGATTACGATTTTTGAATATTCTACAATTTTTGTAAAATAAATAATTTTTGTGAATTTGAGAATTTTAATGAATTCAGCGATTTCGAGTAATTTAATTATTTTTTGATAATTTTTCAGTTTTTGACAAACTCACAATTTTTATAAATTAAAAAAAATTTTTAAATTTAATAATTTTCAAAAATTTGCCATTTTTTGAAAAAATTATTTTTGAATGTTCCGCACTTTTTGTAAAATAAATAATTTTTGTGAATTTGAGAATTTTAACGAATTCAGCCATTTTGAAAAATTTAACAATTTTTAAAAAATTTTCATTTTTTGAAAAACTGACAATTTTTTAAAATTTTAAGATTTTTAACAATGTAATAATATGTGATAATTTTTCAGTTTTTGAGAAACTGACAATTTTTATAAGTTTAAAGATTTTTAAAAATTCAATAATTTTCGGAAATTTGTCATTTTTTGAAAAAAAATTATGATTTTTGAGCATTACGTAATTTTTGTAAAATGAAGAATTTCTGTGAATTTGAGAATTTGAACGAAATCAGCCATTTTGAGAACTTTAATAATTTTTAAAAAACGGACAATTTTTAAAAATTTCAAGATTTTTAAAAATTTAATAATTTTTGATAATTTTTCAGTTTTTGAGAAACTGGCATTTTTTATAAATTTAAAGATTTTTAAAATTTCAATAATTTTCAAAAATTTGTCATTTTTTGAAAAAAATTATGATTTTTGAATCTTCCGTAATTTTTGCACAGTAAATATTTTTTATAATTTGATAATTTTTGATAATTTTTCAGTCTTTAAAGAAGTAAAAATTTTTTAGAAATTTAACAGTTTTTTTAAATTTTAATTTGATATTTTTGAAAATTTGTCAATTTCTAAGAAAATAACAATTTTTAGAAATTTCTAAAAAATTATGATTTTTGAAAATTCCGTACTTAAAAATCAATAATTTTGGTAAAAGAATTTTTAAAAATTCAACGATTTTGAGAAATTTGATAATTTTTGAAAATTTCGCAATTTGAGCAATTCAATAACTAAGTTCTGAAAATGTAGAAAAAAATCATACAATGTTTTTATCATCCCACGGAGGCTGTAAAAATATCACATTAAAGCTCTCGTAGAGACCAATAATGAATAAGAATTCAAGTCTACGGGTTTGTTTATTCGAGAGAAATTCATCATCAAATGAAATACGCTTAGTACTACGTAGTTCAGAGAATAATAAGCAGTAATTGGTCGAACTGCCATGTCGTCAGGGTTGTTTTTAAAGGCACTTTTCTTTTTCTAGGTGGGGGGCATTCCCAGCGGACTGTTTAATCTCTCGTAAATGTAGAGATTCAATGTTTATATTTTCGATCTGCATCTTCGACAATGTTATAAAAAAAAGAAGTTTTGGAGCCCCGTAGGTGGATTACATTCGAGATTTAAATAAATTTCGTATTTAATTAATTCGTATATTAATTTTTTTTTAAATAGTTCGTCGTAAATTTACTTTTATTCATTTTTTCACAACATCCATTATTCATTCTGTAGTTTCATCACGGTACATACACACGTGTCAATGTAGATTTGAACCGTGTGTTCACGTGATCAGCTGGATTTACATCGTATACGAATATACAGATACACTACTTCCAGCCTGGTTTATGTTACGATGTTTGAAGAGCAGAGCGAGACGAGGACAGAAAATGGTAATTTAACGAGCTATCTTTCTCGCTCATGGCGCAGCGATCCGCGTTTGAATAATTATTTCGTCGTATTAAAAAAGATTTAAGAAAACCAAACCGGTTCCCGTCTATTTACGGAGGCGTCGTGAAGAATATTTCATTTAAATTGACATCGGGCTCATTTCGAGATACTCTCGAATGCAGTAGATGTATTTTTTTTTTATTTTTTTTTTTGTCAAGTTTATACGATAAATTAAAGAACTTAATAGTTTAAAATTGAAACACAAGACGAAAGCATAATTATGGGCAGTTTTTGGAATACTCGTATTTACCCGAAGGGAAATCTAAATTTGCAAGTAATGCCATAATTTCGGCGTTTGTTTCATATGTACCTATACCTACTCACTGATAATGGTCTCACACTGGTAAATGCATGCCTATGGTAGGCAGGTACAGTACTTACACATACATACGTAATTACGTATTATATGTACGTGTATCTGGTACGTCAACAACCATCAACATTTTTACAAAACACTTGATCCGTGTAATTTAAAACTGTCATTATTAATAAAAATGTTAAGTTCTCTTTTCAACGCATATTACCACAAAAGGACGCCCGGACGAAGGCAGCCAGATGCGGGTATAACGCGCTCTGCTCATACCTGAGAACTGCTACCGTTGTTGCTGTTGCTATAAGGCTGTGGTTGTGTGGTTTTTATTATACTTCGCGATTATACTTTGCTTGTATGCATGTATGATGTATGTATGTATATGAATACACTACACGTATATTTTGCTAAGTTGTATGGTCGATTATTGATTCAATGAAAACGTGGATTTTTCATCTCGCTTTGTTTACTTAAAAATATACCTTATTTTGTGTACTTTATTTGTATTAAATTCCATTTATAACTCAAGTCAAACACAACACGGATGTAGATGTCATCAAATTAATTTTTAGTTTTTTCATTAACATAACTGAACATTTACAAGTACGATTTAAAAAAAGAGAGGAAAATATAAATAATTAATGCATCACTATCTCTCAAAAAAATGTGTAGCAGTCAAGATGCTACCTACTCGAGAGTCGAGAGAGGGCATTTCGTGAGATGGCAGATGACAGCAGTCTTACTCGTGAAGAGTTCTTGGATACAATTGGCGATTTATATTCACTTTTTAGCTTCAACCCTGCTCATAAATTTCCATTCATTCAATTTTGTTAATTTATTCAATTTTAAAAATACCAAAAAAAATTAATGATTGAAATTCCAGTTTGAATTTTAAAATTACCAAATTTTGAAAATCTTCTAAATTTTAAAATTTTTACTGAATTAGAATAATTTTTAAAAAAATGAAAATTTGTCAAACTTGAAAAATTGAACTAATTAATTTTGAAAATTTATACCTGATGACCAACGTTATCGTTTTTATTGAATTCTGGAATTTTTCTCAATTTCCAATTTACAGCGAATTTTATAAACTTTCCAATTTTAAAAGTTCTCCTAATTATTTTTTTTTAAATTGAAAATTTATGTAATTTTAAAAATTTAAGAAATTTATTAATGCTCAAAATTCTAATTTTTATTGAATTATGAAAATTTTCAAATTTTGAATTTTTATCTTTCAACAATTTTCCGAACAACTTGAAAAATTTTAAAAAATAAAGAATTAATCAAAAGTTAAAAATTGATTTATTTTCAATAATTTCAAGAATAATAATAAAAATTACAGTTTTTTATTGAATTAATAAAAATCTTTTCTGATGCTGAATTTTAAATATTTTATTCCAAAATTTAAAAAAATTAATAACCGAAAGTTTAGCAATTTTTTTTAAATTTTGAATTGCCAATAAATTACCAAATGAAAAAAAATCTCCAAATTTTGATAATTTAGCTTATTTAAAAATTATTGACTCCCAAAATTTTTATCCTTAATGTACACAGAAAATTTCAATACTTTAAAAATCTACCAATTAATAAATTTTAAAATTACGAAATGTTGAGTTTTTAGAAAATTTTGAAAATACATCAATCAATTTGAAAAAAATTACAAAAATCAAAATTTAAAAATTAATACAATTAAAAAAATTTTAAATTGAAAAAGAATAAGAATTATCAAACTTTGGACTTCGCTGAATTATGAAATGAAAAATCGTCAAATTTTAAAATGAATAAAGTAACCTTCAAATCGGTACGTATTATTAATTTTCAATATTTCAAAAACCAATCAATTGAAAAAATTTATTTGCTCTCTTAATATTTTAAAACTTCTCCAACTTTTAAATTATCAAAAAACAGCAATGAGTTTTTAAATTACAAAATTTTGAGTTTTTAGTAAATTTTGAAAATTTATGAAAAAATAAAATTCTAGTTTTTGTGAAATTATGAAATTTCTTTAAATTCAGAATTTTTTACTGATTTTTAACCAAGATCGAACACTTAATAAATTTAAAAATGATCAAAATTCGAAATTCCATCAAATTTCAAATTTTTATAAATTTTGAAAATTTATCATATCATACGAATTGGCTTTTGAAACGATTTCAAGTTTTCAACAAATTTTGAAAAGTAGAAGGTGAGAATTTCCAGTTTTTAACCATTTCTAAAAAAATTTCAATTTTTAATTTTGATCGAATTTAAAAAAAAAATAGTAATGTTAAAGATTTAATTAAAATTTTCACCGCTAAAAATTTTTGAAAATTTATCTACCTTTGAAAATTAATTTACAATTTTGAAAACACTAAAATCTCAATCTTACTGAATTTTTTTCCATATTAAACTTTTGTGAAAGTTTCATAATAAAATGACCAAAATTCCATTTTTTTTTTATTTTTAATTTTTTTCAAATTTTTAATTTTCTCCAATAAATTTGAGTTTTTACGAAGCAAATCAAATTTAAAAAATTGTAAAAAGTTTTAAAATTTCAATAAGTGGTCCAGTTGATTAAATACCAATTTCTTTTGAAGTTTTATTAAATTTTATAAAAAAAAAAAATCCAAATTTAAAATAAGTAATTAGGTAGAAATATTTTTTTATCAAGCCTAAAATTTGAAAAAAAACAAGATCTTTGGCTTAAAAGCAGGACTTCTGCAGGACTTCTCTAAATACTAGAACTGCTTTCAAATAAAAAGCATACACTTTAGCTCTGTTATCTATTCTACAAATATGTAGGCTTCAAAAATTCACCTTATCGAAGATGAAATTAGCCAATAATTTTTCTTGGAGATATTTTCAAATGATACATATAAAAAAAATTATATCCGGATTCCACGTATTTGCTGAGTTCAAATTGATTTTGCTCAAAACTAATATACTCTTACTTCAGTTCTGAACTTCTGAATAGTCAATTACCGATGAAAATTTTTGCAGTTCATTCAATGTAATTAGCACAATATTTATGATACAATCGAAATTGATCTACGAGTACAAAAATTTCAATTCATTTAAATAATTAGCACAAGATTTATCTTGCCATAAAAATTGGTCCTGTCGAGTTGATTTTTAGAAATGAAAAATCAGCTAAAAAATGGCATTCTGATACACCTTAGTAAACAATTATCTCGCAAGCTGCAATTTCATGCATAAATACGAGTATACGCGAATGAAAGTAGGAAGAAACTCGCATTTAAAAAGTAAATAGGGTAATTGAACGTAATAAATGTAGGATGTAGGCTAACATTTGGCATTTTATCAATTTGTTTGCTTAGCATTTTTTACTCGACGTTCGTACGAGCGAGGTCAATAAACGAATTTATGGATGCTCTCGTACTGACATTTAGCTGCCAGCGAGGTCTGCAGTACAGCTGTCATGTGCGCGATCTCTCTCCGCACTTCTCATCCTTTCATAAATTTTCTACAATTGCACGCAGACACGCTATAATGGAAGGCTATCTATTTATGATATCATTTGGCGACTTGGAAGAAACAATTTTTTTTTTGTCATAAACGGTAGGAGTTTTTTTTTTATTTTTAATAGAACAATCATAGGTTTTACGTACTCCATGGTTTTCTCAAATTGACAAAATCAATTGTATAATAGGCCTGAATTATGGTAAGAAAGGACAAGCTAAACAACCGCAACACTATGATGAAGTCATTAACTTCTTAAATGGACAATGGTAAATTAAAAAAGGTAAGGAATTTCAAGGCAAAGTACGTAGAAAGTTTTTCCAAAATTGTCTCAGAGAAAAAGAAAAATTTTAGTCAAAATTTCATACTTACTCGTTTCAATTTTAAATTGCATTTCAATTTTTTTTCCAGGGTGACTAATTCTGTTCGAAAATAATTTTCCCTGACTTTTCCAGATTTTTCAGGCCAATTTTTCCAGTTTTTCAGACTCGTCAAATACAAATCGCATAAGCAAAGAGGGGAGGGGGTCAAATTTTTTCCAACATCGTGAGTGGCGAATATCGTCAATCATTCCACAAACTAAATTGAAATTCCAGCATTAATTTTCGATCAAAATTTTCAAAAAATTTTCGTCAAGTATAGTTAAGTATTTGAAATTTTTTTATGGAAAAAATAAAAAAATCGCCTATCTCATTTTAAGATTCTTTTTTAAAAAAAGAAAAAAATATGTAAATTCAAAATAAACTTTTTTCTTTTTCAAACGAAAAAAAAATTGAAAAACTTCGAAGTTAATTTTTATTGAAGATTTTCCAAAATCCTTCGTTGGTAATTGTGAAATTAAAAAAAAAAAAAAAAAAAAAAACTTCATTCTAAAAAAATATTTTTTGTCCCAAAAAAAAA
>FIZV01068040.1:0-11624 GCA_900050545.1 Trionymus perrisii | reverse complement strand
CAACTTTTCAAAAAAAAAAAAAATTGCAAAAACTCCAAAAAATTCCAAAACATTGAACTTTTGAAAAAAAAAAAAAAACCTATAAATACCTAATGGGAAAATTAAAAGACGTTAAAAAATTGAAAAATCTTGAAAAATCGAACAAATTTTAAAAATTTTAAAAATTACAAAACTTGAAAATTTTTTAAAAATCCAACAATTTCGAAAACTGGAATAATTTTATAGAATTGAAAAATCTTAAGAATACAAAAAATTGAAATTTTAAGAGATTGAAAAAAAATGGTGGTTTTAAAAAAGTTTTAAAAGTTTTAAATGTTAAGAAAGTAAAAAAAAGAATTAACGCCAGTACCTATTTTTTTAATGTATGTAAAAACTTGGAAAAATTTTTTAAAAAGGAAAAAATTAAGGAATTGAGAAAATTTGAAGAATCTAAAAAATTAAGGTTTTTTAGGAAATGAAAAATTGAAAACATTTAAAAATTTTCAATATTTAAAATTTTTAAAAATTGATAAATATTTAAAATTTTTAAAAAATTGATAAATATTCGACGAATCTTACACATAACTCAGGGTAAAACTATGCTCTTCAGGTTTTTCTCGTGCCACCTCATGATAAAATTCTGCGGGAACCCATGTTAAAAACTTCTCTTGAATAATTGTTGATAATTGCCAAATTTTACCATTTTTAAATTTTAATTAGTGATTATTTTTATCGAGAATATTTTAATACATTTTTTCAAATTTCCTCTATAAATGTGTTTATTTTTGTTATTTTTAAAAAAAAAATAATTTCGTTGCAGTTTTTGAGAATTAAAAAAAAATGTTGAAAAATGATTTTTTTGAATTTTGAATAAAATACTCGTAGATCTTAACTGATTTATTGAAAAAAAATCAATTTGTCACCATGTAATTTTCGAGAATTTTTCACAAATTGTAATTTCGAAAAAAAAATCTAGGGTGCGTTCACTTTGGAACAAACGACCTTATTTTAAGGACAACCTAACGTAAATGACGTCAAATGCTGCACAATCCCGTTTGTTTTTTTGAAAAATTATTGGCTATTCATGAGAATAAATTGAAGAAAATATTTAGAGAAGGAAAAAAACAGCGAACAGAATCTTTCTTGAACGAATTATCTGATTGGTTAAAAATAAGGTAATCCTTAAAATAAGGTCGTTTGTTTCCAAAGTGAACGCACCCCTAGAATATTAAAGAAAAAAATTTCCTCTTTCAGTTTTGGCCAAAATCGTGTATATTTTACTTTTTTTTTTGATGGTGTTTTACAGAGAAATTCCATTTGTGCTCTTTTGCATATGATCTATCCGCAAAAAAAAAATTGCGAGCCTCAAAGTTTTGAATATTTTAGAAAATAAACTTTGTGATATTCACAATTTTTCGTGATGACAATACTGAGAATTTTGAAAAAAATTTATTCTGTTTTAAATTTTCAAAAATTATTGTCAGAGCAAAAATTGTGAATATGTCACAAAAAGTTTTTTTTTTTTTTCAAAGGTCAGTTAATGTTGTACTTGGCAAAAATTTTGAAATGCTGGAAATTGCCAATGTATTTACTCAATTTTCATAAATAGTTTTTAAAAAAAATTTATTTAGAAATAAATAAATCAATGAATTAGCCATTTTATCAATTTTAAAACGATGAAAATTCCTTTAAAAATACGTACTTTTTAAAAAATCCAGATATTTCCACCCACTCTCGTCGAATCTGAGTATAAATTATGCTGCCTCTGCCTAGAAAGAAAGAAAAGAAGGTCTGGTGGGCTTCGTTGATTAAGAAGAAATAATTATACCGATGAAAATATTTTGTTTCACGTATACTTACAATTCTAGCTCGATAATACTTGATAGCAAGAAAGGCGAGGGCTGAAATGAGAAGAATAAGCACAACTATGTTGATGATATAAAAATAACTGGAATTCGATTCCTCATTCGTAGCTTTTTTGGAACATTCGTCGTATATTTCAAGTGCTGCAGTATCCATCGGGTACTTTTTTTCTGTACATATTCCATCGCTTTCGGCTTTGAACAGAAATGATAATTTTCTGGTAAAAATTAGCGACATTGAGAGCATATTTCTGCACCTAACTAAGTAAGCGTATACTTACAACATTGTAGGTTATTCTCTATTCCAAATTCAGTCGCCCACGCCTTTATCAAACAACACGATTCTACCTGACCTTTTTCGAAATTTAACTTGAGACGGCTTAACTGGCAATACTGCGCCAGCTGAGCTTGGCTCAAATTCACTATTGGATTATCCGATAGATCCATGTAGACAATGGGAGCTTGTTTGTATAAACTTGGAAGTTGTTTAATTCCATTGCTGCTCAGTGATATTTCAGTTAATTTTTCCAAATTTGAGAAATCATAGCTGCTCAAAGTACCAGGTTGCAATCCCAATTTATTTGCGCTTAATTTCGTAATAGATGGAGGAAATTTTAGCGTACTACCAAAATTAGTACAGCTAATGTTCAATATTTCCAGTTCGTTCAAAGGTGTTAAAAAATTTTCAGGGATGTTCCAATCGCGCAAATTTATCATGCTTAGTTCTTTAAGATGGACGTACGATGTTAACGCATTGGCGTCCAAGTTTCCTATTTTAGGGATTGACGATATGTTCAATGTCTGTAATTTTCATCAAGACAATTTATACTTTATGATTATCTCTGCTCATTGCCACTTATTACACATTTATTGTTTTACTATCACCTCAATTTTTTCTGTCCCTGGGGGAATTTCCTTTATTGGTTTGTTGAAACAGTTTACATATGTTTCTGTTTCGTTCACGCACTTTGGCTCTTGAGAAGCAACATCAGAGATTCGATTTTTCATCAGTTGAATCACTGCGAAGCCTTAAAAAAATATAGGAGATATATACAGATGCATATAGCTTGAGTAGATATTTGTGGGTACGCTACAAACAAAACAACGCAGCAACAAATAATTATTCCAATCGAGGATTCAAATTTACATACCTGCGAACCATTTCAGAGCTTTGCACATGCTGCTAAGGTGACATTATTTTCAAATTCTATATCAATCGTTCGTAGGGTAGAAACATGGTAGAAAGTGAGCAGCAACAAAACAACATCAATGCACAACTTTGTTATCAATGATATGCGCTCAGTTTGTTTGTAATAGCCAACTATAATTGCAATATTGTTGTTCTTCTTCTTTTTCTCTTTGATACTTTGCTTTGATAAGACTTAATTTTTTTTTTGTAGTTTTGACTTCTTGTTGAGCCAACAGTTTAAAAAAGTTTTCGTTGTATTTTTTTTTTTTTTTGAAAAATTTTTCCTTGATTTAGAAGAAAAATTGATAAAAAAATAATAAAATTATCCTAAAGAAATTGCCTAAAAAAAATATGTGCCAGAAATTATTTTATTAAATAACTCGATCTGCCACCACATTTCAAAACTAATTTATTAAATAAAATTCGTTGAAAAATCTTCGATAAAAAAATTGTAAAAAATTATCCAAATTATAAAAAGTTATCAAAACAGCTTATTTCAAGGGAAGTTTTTTTGAAAAAATTTAAAAAATCTTTCAAAGATGTATTTCAATTTATAAGTGACTTAATAAGAGAAAAAGTTGAAAGAAAAATCCAGTAAACGGAGTTTTAGAAAAAAAAGTCAGACCTTTAAAAATTTACAATTTTTTTTTTGTAGTTTTGACATTCTGATATTTTTTTAGAACTACCTATGACTTTTAAAAAGAAAAAGTTTTCATTGTATTTGTAACTTTTTGATACAATCTTACATTTTGTATTTTTCTGCAATTCTTGCTGATTTTTTTCTACTTGTTTTGGAAGTAACTCTGTTCTTATCAAGAATTTTTTTTTTTGAATTTTTATCGATAATTTTATTCAATTTTTATCAAGATTTTTTTTTTTAATTTTTGTTAAAAATGATTGTTCTTCTTGTTCATATCGAGAAAGGATTTTAAAAATTTTTACTGAATTTTTTTTTTTTTTTTTTTTTGAATAAGTTTAGTATTTGTGGATTTTTTTTGAATTTTCTTTGAAATTATCATACTTATTCGTTAAAAATCTGTTTCCTAAATTTTCGAGAAAAATTATTTTCGGAATTTTCATGTTTTTCCTGTGGCACACAATTAATTGAAAATAGCGTTACCTAAGCAGGTTGAATGACTATTCAAAAACATAATTTTTTTTTAATTGTGACTTTTAGATATTTTGTCAAAAATTCTGAAACTGATAGGTACATTTTTTTTTAAATTTTTGACTCTTATAAATATTTTGTCAGACGTTCTAAAGCTCACAAATTTTTGAATATTTGAATGACTTTTAGAAATTATATTAGACATTTTGTCAGATATTCTGAAACATGTTTTTTTTTTAATTTTGACTTTTAGATATTTTTTTTAGACATTCTGAAACTGAATAAACATGAAAATGTTCTGATTTCTTTGACTTTGGGGTGGTTTGTCAGAAGTTACCAAGGCGAAAAAAATGTCTGAAGCAAAAATGCAAAAGTAACTTTGAAAACATTTTATTAGATTTTTATTGACAAAATATACCTACTTATTTTTTTTAAATTTTGTCGAGATACGAATTTATTTTATAAAAAAAATTCGTTGAAAATACTTTTAAATTTTTTTGTTTAAAATTATGTTTGTTGTTATCATTATATTAAGTATCGAAAATTACTTTTTAAAATTTTTGCCATGATTTTTTTTTCTCCATTTTTATTGAGAATAAATGTATTTCAGTTTAAAAAAATCGATTCCAATTTTTTCTTTTTTAGTAAAATTGTTCTGCTCAAATTCTATCTTTTCTCGCCCCTTTTATAAACTGATCCTATTTCGATAATTTTCAATGGCCTATGCCTATATTGATTAAATTACAATAAATCGAAGGATCGATTTATTTTTTAATCGACACGAGTACCCAGTACCTCTACCTACCTACGTAATTTTACCTATCATTCGATAATGTATTCTAATCACATACGCTGCGCTGGTATGCGCATATACTTAATTGAATATCTAGCTTACAGCCGGAAATAGCATGAAAGTTCGGTTCACGGGGTGTTAATTGAGAATTGATCGAAATATGAAATTTATTTATTCTTTATTCCCGACGGCTGCAATATACGTGATGTTAACATTGATACAGATTATTTGTCCTTCTGCCTCACTTTACCCGATAAACATTACCATGCCAGCCAATTTACGTTTTTATTGCATAAACTCCTCGGCTAATAAATTTAGATTAGTATAAATGACTTGTCACCGTACATATGAAGTTCTCTGATATTTATGTAATGAATCTGTAACTTTCATTCTGTGTATATTTTATAAAACGTTAAAATGATTCTAAATTTGCTGCAAAGTACGTGCTTGCGCGAACGATTACACGGTTTTATGGTGTCTTCGTGTGCGAGTGTTTGCGATACTCTGCGTCTTTTGCTCTCTTTCTCTCTCTCTCTTTCTGTCGTCCATATGTTTTAATATTTACATTTAAGATTTATCTGCACAGTGATACCTCGTTGATGGAGAATTCGTGAGATGTGTGGGTAATCTGCGGGACAGCTTGGGATTTCTTTCGAATTGTTCGAAATATTTGTTTCATATGCAAAGCCGCATAAAGTTGAGCTGGACAAGCTACCATGTAACGAATGGCAAGTTCAAGGTCACTATGAATATGCTTCAAAGTTCAAGGTTACCTATGTTGTAAAGTCTGTTGACCTAATAGGTTTATCAGAAGGGTGCACATCGCGATGAAGTCCTATAATTAATCTAGAGTTGATTTTAATACGCTCCTTAGACGAGCCGGTAATCTGCATATTTTACGAACCACTTGTCGGTGTCGCTGAAATTTACCGAGTGGTCAAAAGCGATTGAAACTGGTAAATGTAATGTAGTTTATTCGAGAGTCTACTCGGCAGTACTTATTTACTGCGGACTTTCGGTGCTATTTACTCGTAAACGACAACCAAGAGTTTTTACCCTCTTTTACGCCCATTTTTGCCAAACCTGGCCGCTATATCGATCACGTACTTTAACGATAAATTTAAGTTCCCTACCAAATTCACCCGTAGTAAATTTAAATAATGTTCGATTTTTTTCCTTTTTTTTTTTCAATTCGTCCCCAAGTATAAAATGATTAACGCGAAACAATTCGGTCTCTTGGTGAACGCGCAGGGTTTCCTTGGAAAAAGGAGACATTTTTGCAAGAAATTGGAAATATTTTCTAATAAATTTTTTACTTCTGAAATTCGTCTATTTTTGATCGAGTTTGTAAAAGAAATTACATTTTTATCCCTGGAAATTTGATTTTTCGGCATTTTCGTGTGGAGGTTTGAAAAATGGAGAAAATTAATTTATCTGCTGAAAAATTGAATTTTTGGAGCCTTATACTTACATGATGTAAACGTATTTAGGGGTAGCCATAATTTAGGCGATGAGATTTACGACAATGAAATCGTTTCCGTTGCCTGATATTTAGCCACGCCCATTTTTCTAATTTTCTCAAAAAATTGCCAGTTCACTTTGGAAAAAAACGGTTATTTTCAAAGTTAAAAAATCTTCTCATCAAAATTTATTCCTTAACAAATTTTTTTGGAAAAAGTATGAATAAGTAAAAAAAAAAAAAAATTGATGAAAGTTCTATGCTAAATTTGGGAAAAGAATCCTATGATGAAGAAATTGTGTTATAAATACATATTTGAAATTTTTTTTGGAGAAATTTTTTTTTTTAAAGATCTAGAAAATTTTCTGGCGCGATATTCTATGAGAAAAAAAAATTAAAATCAAGTTTGGAAAGTTTTCAAAATTTAATGAAAATTGGGATATTTCTAATTTAAAAAAAAAATTGTACCTATCAATAATAATGTTTAATTTTCAACGAATTCTGACGAATTTTTGAAATTGACAATTTTTTTAATTTTAAAAAATCTTTGAAATTGATTAAAATTTTAAAATCTAATGAAAAGTTTAAAAGCTGATAATTTTTAAAATTGACTAAAAATTAAAAATTTGGAGAAATTTCAAAATTTTTACAAAAATTGTAACTTTTGTAATTTTTAAAATTCAATTGAGCTATTTTTTTCAGTTTATGTTTATGTATCTTTAAAAATGTCGGTAAAAAATCAATAGTTTTAATTTTAATAAATTTTTGTAATTTTCATCAATTTTTAAAATTTTGTTTATTATGTAAATCTTTGAGATTTTCGAAATTTAGATATTTAGTAAAAATTTGAAATTTGAAAATTTTGAAAATTTTTACAAAAGTTTGAACTTTTGTAATTTTAAAAGACCTAAGTAATTCTTTAAAAATTTTCAGTTGATATGTACATATTTATTTTTTTTAAATCTGATGAAATTTCGAAATTTAGCCTTTTTAAATTTCAATAAATCTTTGTTGCTTGATCAATTTTCTGAATTTTGTTCATTCAAAAAATCAGTAAAATTTGAGAAAAATTGAAGCTATCGTAATTTTTGAATTTTAATAAATTTTTAAAATTCGTTCAACTTTTAAAAATCATTTAATTTTTAATTTTTTTTCAATTTGTATAAATTTGATATCAATTCGGAATTTGGAAACACTTTAAAATTTAGTAAAGATTCAAAATTCAAAATTTTTGCAAATTTTTACAAAAATTGAAAGTTTTGCAATTTTTAAATTTTCATATGCCTAAATTTTCTCAATTTTAATTTTGATTTAATTTTCAATTTTTTGCGCCCTTATTAGAAAGAAATCGTTTTTTTAAAAGGAGAAATGAGAAAAAAGGTACTTTTAATAACTTTTGAGCGAAATAGTGATATGAAGCGACCAAAATATGGTAAGTGACTCACAAATATGTTCGATTGAAATAAAATTGAAAATTTTGAGAAATAAAAATGTAAACATTGGAAAAATGATTAAAATATGGATTCATTTGAAATTGAAACAGAAAAAAAAATTTATTGAAAATGAAAAAAATTGAAAATTGAAATAAAGTTGAAAATTTGAAAACTTAAATCGAAAAAATCATTGAAATGGGAAAAAATTGAGAAATTGAAGAAATTGAAGTAAATTCAAAATGAACAAAAATTTGGAGAAACTAAAGTTTAATTGAAATATGGAAAAAAATTAAATTTAAATAAAATAAAAAATTAGAAAAATTATTAAAAATGTGAAAAAACTAAAAATCCAAAAAATATGGAATTAAGTAACTTCAAAAAAAAATTGAAAAAGTGGAAAAATTAGAAATTAAAATAAAACTGAAATAAAACTACAGATTTGAAAAAAAAGTGTATTTCTAGTCATCTTCCATCGTGATAAAAAAGGTCTTTTGAAAAGACCAGAATTTTTCGTCCGTTAAGTGTTTTGCGAAAAAAGGGTCACTTTTTCACAAAAATCTTCGAAGAACCCTTTGAATTTTGAAACCGTTCAATTTTATCAAACTTGTAAATTTTCCACTTCTTTTTTATCATCCAATATGGCATTTCAAAAAAAACACTCCTGAAACAGAAATAAAATTCCTATTTCGAGTCTTCGACAAACGCAACACTTGCGTAGGTGGACATTTTACCTTCACATTCACTAGATCGAATCCAATCTTTAATTTTTAATTAATCCCATAGACAAAAAATTTCAACTCTGTAGAAATAAATGGCATTTCAACATTTCGTAATTAAATTTCATATTGATTGGTTACGCCGCCATTGCTTCATACAACTGCGAACATTTTCTCACACCTTTTTTCATAACCTTTCAGCTATAAAAACTTTCATCGCTACCGAGTTACTACGTATACTATAATTCGAGACATAAAAAAATATCAATTTCGCGGACAATCGATAAATTACCACCCATAAACGCTGGTAAGACGATACCCCAGGTCGGTGCGAAATTTATGCGTTGGACTTTTTTCAAGTTTTTACACGATACGTCTTTTTTTTGCCTTCCAACTGCAATTCCTCTACAGTCAGCTTATGGCTTTCTAAATATAAATTAAAAAAAAAGAGTAAACTCGTTTCCACTATATAAAAATTAATCACGTTGATAATATCAAATTACACTTGGTCGACGCAGTCTGGTCCCCTACTGCGAGTCGTAGCTGCCGGTGTTACGATTCTTACATAAACACACATATTTCGGAATATTTCTCAGTCTGACACCCTTCCTTTCAACAATTACCCGCACCCTGTAACCCTACATGTACAATGAAATCGTCTATTAAATATTTTTCACAATTACAGGATTTTATTTCTTTTTTTTTTCGCCGCATTTAAAATAAATAAAATATTGAATATCTGGTACGAGGCGCAATGTTTGCTTTACTTTCAATTTTTTTCCTCAATTCGTACAAGAAACACTGTAACTTAACACTTTGCTTAAATAGGGTTCGATGCAATTGTCGTAAAAATATTCTTATGTCGAGTGTCACGTCGTATACCTTTTGTACGGGCATTTGCGACAAAAAGACATATTCCGATTGCGTTTTTTTTTATGTTATCTTTCGCAAAATAAAAAAAAAACTACATGGTTAAAAAAGAAAAAGAAAAGATAAAATACAAGGGTTAGGGTTTTACCGAGCAAAAGACAAAAAATACCTAGCGCTTAAGTACCGAACATAAACCCGCACCACAAAAGGTATTTAGTTTGCTGTGGGTATAAAGGGTGAAATTGAAGAAATAGCAAATGGATATTTTTTCAACCAAAAAAGGGTGATTTTTCATTATTTGGGAGGTCGTTAAGATTCTCATCATTTAAGAATATATATGAGAAAAATAAAAGTAAAACGTGAAAAAAACCGTTGGAATCTATTGAAAAATTCTGCGTCTCGTTTTTTATGTGAGAACCAGAAATACGAGAATGTCTGCTTCATGCTAATACTCGGGGGAGAAAATAAAGGGTTGCGAACGAAGAATTATCACGCCAGTTCACATAGTTCAACAAACGCGAGCTGTTTTTTTTTTCATTTCGCCTAAATGAATATTTTATAATGAATTTAAATATATTAATATAATATTTTCTCGTCTAGAAACACTTTATGAATTTTTTTCAGAAAATTAAAAAATTTATAATTTTCTTAAAATCAAACCATTTTTAGATTTGAAAAATAATACGAATCAATCTGCTGACAATTCCTTGCTCGAATCTGCTCTTTAATAAAGCCCCACCCTCTTGATCCGAAAGAGGAGTATACTACAAATGACACCTAGCAAAAAGTTCTTGAAAAATATCATCACTTTTTTTTCCAACCGGGCAAAAAAACAAGGATTACTGGGGCAAAGAAAGGACACAGCTGAGTAGCAAAACATTAGGGAGGAAAAAGCAACCGGGCAATAATTACTATTAAAGAAAAGAAAGGGGAAAAATCGAAAGGAATTACGAAACCTTATAGCAAAATGGTTCCCATTTAGTTCTTTGACGAAACCTTAAAATACTTAAAGAAAACGCTACCGATACAAAAAATGCAAAAACGTAAATTATTAAAAGAATTATTTTAAAAATTCTCATTCTTTTTACGAACGGTTCGTTAATTAGTTAGCGAATTGAAGAAGGAAAAAAAAGTAATATAGAAGGTTGTAATCAACGTCGTGACATTAATCAATTCGACGATGATAAAAGAGCATTTGAAATTTCTTTAACGAAAATGTCTGGTCTGGAATTAATGCTGTCGTCAAGGTCAGCCTGAATTTCTACTTATCGAAAAAATGTTATAATTCGTCTTTGAAGCGAAAATTATTAAAAACTTACCTTATAACTATCGATACAGTCTTGAGGTGAAAAATAATCGAAATTCTTTCATCAAAAAAACTTTTTGGTAGGTACTTTTCTTTGGAAGTGCTAGGGAGGTATTTCACAATCGAAAATGAAAAAAAAGTAGAAAATTCGTCCACTTAATTTACGTATTAATATACGCCAATTCCTTAGTAATGTTCATTTCATGATCGCTCTTTATATGTGAATAAATTAACTAAAAATAAAATTCTCGAATGTGGTTAAGAAAAATTATGCTGATTTTTTCAAATTTTTTCTTTCTTCTTCCGTTTTTGTGGTGCAAATTTTTTAGTGTTGTTTCGTATGGATCATGTCGTTCTTATTTACAAAATCTTCTAATAAACATTTTTGAGATTTTTACAAAAAATCAAAAATTTTCAATTTTTGAAACATTTTTTAGAAATCTTGCGATAAAGAAATTTAAAATTTCGTGATTTAAAAAAAAACTGCAAACTTTAAAAATCTACGCGTACTGACGAATTTCTGTAGTTTTAAAAAAAGTTATAAAAAATGTCAAAATTTTAAAAAATCTGAACTTTTCGATTGAAAAAAAATTTAGAACTAAAATTCCTTAGGTAACAAAAAATTTTTAAATTTTTAAAAATGTGCTCAATTTTTAGAATCTACGTTTTAAATAGGTATTTCTAACATTTTTGAGAAAAAAATTCGGAATGACTGTCACTCATCATTTTTTTAAATCCAAACACTTCAACTTTTTTGAAATTGAAAAATTTTCTATCAAGTACGAAATTTTTTCAGAGATGTATTGAAAATAAGGTAAAGTATAGAATTGGCCAATTTTTCGTAAATTAACATTTTTTTATTAAAAATTTTTAATTTTTTTTCAAAAAAAAAAAAAAAATAGGGAGGTA
>FIZV01068035.1:0-24310 GCA_900050545.1 Trionymus perrisii | reverse complement strand
TTTTTTTAAAAAAATTTTCCTTTTTTTTTTTTTTTTTTTTTTTTTTTTTGAGAAAACCCTCTTTTCAATAAAAAAATACTAGTTTTTTTCTCATTTCTTTTTTCTTTTTGAAAAAAAGAAAATTTATTTTTTTTTGGAAAAGCAACCTTTCAACTTTTTGGAGAAAAAATCTCAAACTTTTTTGAAGCAGAAAAATAACACAAAAAAAATCAATTTTTTTGAAGAGGATAAATTTTAGTTTTTTAAAGTTGAAAAATTACAATTTTTTTGAAAAAATTTTTTTTCCAATTTTTGGGATAGGAAAAATTGCTTTTGGAGGAGAAATGTATAGGTAATTGCCTCATTTTCGTAAGAGAAAAAATTTTTGAATTTTTTTTTGGGAAATTTTTTCACTTCTCTTGAGAAAAACATTTTAATTTTTTTAAAAAACAAGTCACTCAATAAATTTTATTGGGGGGGGGGGGGGTAAGAGGTCATAAAATTGATACTTGGTACTTACACATGTTCGACATCGACAGTGATTCGAGCACCATGAGTTGCAGTACCATACATATTGCTAGCGACGCACTTATAATCTCCAGCATCTTCTTCCGAGTCAGCATTGGTAATTTCCAAGACGATATTTTCTCCATCGTAGACTTCTTTCTTTTTAGGAGACGCTAGTAATGGTTTATTATTCCTGATCACAAGCAAACAAAAAACTCATTAATTGAAATTCAATGGACATTTTTTGAGCTGTGAGGTGAATATTTACCTAAACCAAGTCACCGTAGGAACTGGATTACCGGTAACTTTGGCGGTCAATTTTAGGGTACCTTTTTCTTTGACAGATTTCTCTTGGAAGCGTTCAACAAAGAATGGAGCTTGCGTCCCGGGCGCCGTTTCTATAACCATGATCCCGTATTATGAAATGTTTCGGATCAGCAAATAAATAAAACTGTATCGTTTTTCTTACTTTCAACAACGAGGTGGCAGCTCGATTTAGCAGTACCGGCCGAATTAGTTGCTGTGACTTGATATTTGCCACCATCAGTATGCGAGGGTCTGACAAATGTTACTGTATAAAGCGTATTATCTTGTCTAGTTTTCAAATTGGTTGCTGGTTTGCCATCTTTTAACCACGTCACCGTAGGAGCTGGATTGCCACTGATCTGGACACTCAATACGGCTGGTTCACCTTCGTTGATGGTGACGTCCTGTAATGGTTCTAATATCTGTGGCTTTTCTGGTTTACCAGTCATCACCTTGAATGTAAAAATGTAATTGAAAATAAAATTCTAAATAAAATATCTTCAAAGTATCAGCATTGACGAGACATACTTTTAGAGTTATATCCAATTTAGCTTCTCCTTCCCTATTATGGGCAACAACCGAGTATACACCTTCTTGAGTCTTTTTCACTTTCTTAAATGTCACTTTACTGATGTAGGAATGCATGTCTGATTCAGTGGTTACGGTAACGCTATCATTTTCTTTAATAGGTTTATCGTTGAAGTACCAGAATATGTCTGGTTCTGGAATCGCGACAAGATGACATTCTAATTCGACGTTGGAACCTTCGTCTACACAAAGGGCCTTTGGCTTTCTGGAGAATGTGGGTGGAATACCTTCTAATATATCGGCCAATGAAGACTCTCTACAAAAGTATCAAATATTGAAAATTCATAAAAATAATTTTTTTTTTACGAAGGGTAGGTACCTCGATAAACTTTTCCTCGACAGTCCTGAGATGGTATCTGATCCATGATCAGATAACGGAGCTTCAACTGTCAGTTCTGTGGTACTAGAGGCAAATCCGGCGCAGTTTTTGGCGACGCAGGTGTATACACCGGCATCTTCAGGAAATACTTCGCGTATGATAAGTGTGGCGACGTTATCTTCGTCGTAATAAATCTGCAATAAAGACAATTGTAGCATTATTGGACTACCTATTTGTGTGAGAATAGGGATCTCAGACTTGTTCTACTAACTTGAAAATCTTGAGATGGTTTAATAATGGCAGTCTGTCGGAACCATGTGATTTGAGGACGAGGGTTACCTTCTACTTGGCACTCAAAGTGAACTGTCGCTCCATCAGGAACATGTTTAGGTTGTAATTTCTCGACGAATTTTGGAGCAGATACTTGATCTCCAGGAGATGGTTCTAGAACAGTATTCAGATTTAATCAAATATGTCAAAGAAATCATTTAGAAATTCGACAACTGATTTTATCTACTTTGGAATATCGGAAGCTTGTCTATTTTCTCGTGTAATTTTCTTTGGACGTATTTATTGTACGAGTCTTCGTCTCTCAAATAGATAGCAGGAACCCAACCCTTTTCTTCAGTCAAATGTTTTCTTACGAACCACCACTCAGGGTTCGCACTCTCTGGAAATTCAAACACAAGTGAACATATGGTTCAATTGGAGAGTAATTTAATAGCCTAAGGGAGGTGAACATTCAGACCTAGGACAACTACTCGTTCTCCTTCCACGAGATTTAATGTTTCTTCGTTTTCAGCAATGTACAAGCAAATTGAAAACATGACGGTACCTTCAGCACTTTCTCCAGGAACAACATCTACAAAATAAAGTAAGTAAGTAAGTAGGTAAGTAAGTAGGTTCAGGAGTAGCTAAGTAATTTGAAAAATTATAGAAATATATGCTTTCAAAAAAACATTATATCACCTCTGGTCACTTCATCATCACGAGTTATACTCAATTCAGCTGTTTCTGAAACTGAAACAATAAATCAAAATTAGAAACGTGATAAATTTTGGAGATAAGTTAGTAAAACCACAAGTGCAAACAGTTTAAAAATTCAAGTGTGAAATTAAATACTAAATTAAATAGATATAAAACACACAAATTAACACAATTTTTTTCATTTTCAATGATTTTATTTTAATGGAGACATGATAAGTACATATTTCATGATTTTATGAGAGAAAAAAGGCATTAATACTTGAAAAGCTGAAGTTGAAAAATACAAAGCGATGAGCCTGTAAAATACAAAAAAAATAAGCATCAAAGCATTTTTGCATAAGTAAAATAAAATTTGAAAAAAAAATCATTAGGCAAATTTTAATGAAGGCAATTTAAATTCCATCAGCTCACCTTGGTGAGTATACGCAGGAACGGAAGATTTCCTTCTAATTTTTAAATCTAATGTTTCCTCTTCACAAATTTCATCTTTCTTTTCAGGCTTCTTTTTAATATTGACTTGAACAGCTTCTTCGGTATTTTCTTCCACATCATACGTACTTTTACATTTTATTGGTAATTTTATTTCTTTAACTACTATTGTTTCGCTTTCATCCTCCACACCAGTTTTTGGTTTACTTTTCTTGGGCAATTTAACTTTTTCTTCAACTTCATACTCTTCTTCTGATTTAGGTTTACTAGGTTTAATCTGGACGGTTGTTTCTTCACTGAGTTCTCTAACTTCGGATTGTTTGGATTTTTTACGTTTTATTTCAACTTTCTGCTCAGTCATTTCTTCTTTTTCTTGAGGCTTTCCTGGTTTTTTAGGCCCTTTGACACTGACTTCTTCAGATATTTCCTCAGTAATTCCTTTTCTGTCTTTTATAGATTTCTTTTTCACTATGATGGATTTGACTTCTTCAGGAGTTTCTTCAAGTTGATCATCCTCTGAAGATTTTTCTGATTTGTCATCTTCTGGTATTTTCTCTTCAGGTTTGACCTCTCCTGGGCTTTCTTGAGGCTCTTTGACGATAGTAATATCTGCACTTTCCTCTGTTGTAATCAAAGGTTTGGATTTTTTACGAGGTAATTTGACTTTACCCTTCATAGAAACTTCTTCTTCGTCATAAGGTTGTAATTTTATATTAAAGTCTTGTTCGACATCTTCTGTCTTTTTAATTTTACGAGGTTTGAATGTGACACTTTCTGAAATATCTTCTTCAGGAACTTTGGGACCTATTTCAGCAATTTCTTCTTTTTCGATAGTTTTAGATTTTTTACGACGTATAGTTGCTTTTTCTGTGATATCTTCAGGCTTCTCTTCGAATGGTTTTTCTGAAGGCTTGTCGATAGTCAGTGTATCTTCCAGTTCTTCTTTTTCAATTGATTTGGATTTTTTACGAGATAATTTAACTTTTCCTTTCATAGTGACTTCTTCCTCCTCGTATGTTTCAGGTTTGATTTCAAATTCCTGCTCGGTTTGTTCAATCTTTTCAGTCTTTTTTGGTTTAAAAGTTACTTCTTCAGGGACTTCTTCGACTGGTTTGAGTGGAGACTCGATTTGTGGAATGGATTCGGGCCAAGATTCTTCTGGCACTTCTGAAACGTTATAAGTATCGGAAAATTCTTCAGTTTCAAAAGATTTTGATTTCTTTCGAATTAGTTTGATGCTTTTCTTCATTGTGATATCTTCTTCATTGTAAGTTTGTAACTGGATTTTGAAATCTTGTTCTATGTCTTCGATGCTTTTGGTTCTAGCAGGAATATATTTAAGAGTATGATTTTCAGGGGAATGTTCTTTCACAACTTGGCTGAATGTGACAGTTTCAGTAGTTTCAGGTTCTTCATCAATTTTTGATTTTGATTTACGACGAGGTAAAGTAACCTTTGATTCTTTGGGCAGTTCGTCAGATGATTTTTCTTCAGGCGCCGTTTCTTTAATTTCTGGTTTTTCATCTGAGAGTTCTGTTATCTCTGTTTCTGGTTTTTCTTCTGGCTTTTCTTCATGCAGCTCTTCTTTTCTCAAGGCGATTTTCTTTTTGGATACCTTTCTAACAATAGTTTTTGGTTTCTTCTCAGGTATCTCTTCTGTTTTGGTGCCTGGAATTTTTTTAGAAATATCTACTTTTGTGTCTGGTTTTTCTTCAGGTATTTCTTCTACTTTTTCTTCGATTTTCTCTTCAGGTACCTCTTTTTCTTTTGTTTCTGGTATCTCTTCATCGAATGAAACTGATACTTCATCAGTGACAAAAGTTTTCGACTTTTTATGGGGTAATTTGACTTTGCCTTTCATCGAGACATCTTCTTCACCATAAGTTTGAACTTGAATAGTGAAATCTTGTTCAATATTTTCTTTGGTTTTGCTTTTTCGAGGAACAAAAGTTACCTCTTCAGCTACTTCTTCTTCAGTAATTGATGGTTTTTTCTTCAGTTGCACAGTTTCCTCAACAGGCTTTTCTTCTACTTTCTTAATTGAAGATTTGCGTTTTAGTGTGATCACTTCTTCAGTAGTTTCTTCAGGCTGTTCTTCTTTGATAGGCTTTCTGTTTTCTTCCGTTTCACTTTCATCCTTGATCGATGGCTTTCGTGGCTTATCTTCTTTAATAGAAGACTTTCTGGGCTTATCTTCTTCCAGTTTACTTTCATCCTTAATGAGTGGCTTTTGTGACTTGTCTTCTTTAATGGAAGACTTTCTGGGTTTCTCTTCTTCTGGTTTAATCTCATCCTTGATGGATGGTTTTCGTGGTTTATCTTCTTTGATAGAAGATTTTCTGGGCCTTTCCTCTTCTGGTTTAACCTCTTTTTCAATAAATGGTGTTTGCACTTTTTCTTCCTTAAGTGAAGGCTTTCTAGGCTTTTCTTCAGGCTTTTCCTTCTCTTCTAGTGAAGGTGTTAGTTCTGCTAATTCGTCTTTTTCTTTTAGTGAAAGTTTACCTTCTACTGGTTTTTCTGGTCTCTCGTCAGTTTCAGGTTGTTCTGGCTTCTCTTTTTCTGATTTCTTAATTGAAGGTCTTTTCTTCCTGATAACCTTTGTTTCTTCAATTACTTCTTTCACCTCTTCCATAGGAGTTTCCTCGAATTTTTCAAGAGGTCCAATTTCTTCTACTACTTCTTCAATAATTGAAGATTTATCTTCAGCACCTTCGCTAGGAGGTATTTCCTCAGAAATTGATATTTCTTCAGTTACAAAAGTTTTTGATTTTTTGTGAGGTAATTTGACTTTTCCCTTCATTGATATATCTTCTTCACCATAACTTTGAACTTGAATAGTAAAATCTTGTTCGAGTTCTTCTTTTACTTTGCTTTTACGTGGAACAAAAGTTACCTCTTCAGGTACTTCTTCTTCAGTAATTGAAGGTTTTTTCTTCAGCTTTACACTTTCCTCTTCAAGTGTTTCTTCTACTTTCTTAATTGAAGATTTACGCTTAAGTGTGATCACTTCTTCGGTAGTTTTTTCGTCCCTGTCTTCTGTAACAATTGCTTTCTGCGGTATAACTTCTTTTTCCGAAATTTCTGGTTTTTCATCTTCAGTAGACTTAACTTCTTGGGTCTCTTTCACAGATGGTTTACGTTTCTTGACTACTTTTTTCGTCTTTTCAATAACAGGTTCTTCCACTAGTACATCTTTGTCAGTTTCTTTCAAAGAAGGTCTTTTCTTTTTGACTACTTTTTTTGATTTTTCTTCCTGAATTTCTTGAGGCTTTTCCTCAAGAGCAGTTTCTTCAAGTATTTCCTCAATGGATTTATCTTCTAGTGTATCTTTCTCTGTTTCATTCAAGGATGGTCTTTTCTTTTTCACAACTTTCTTTGGCTTCTCTTCGGTTGTGGTTTTTTCAGGGACCTCTTGTGGTTTCTCTTCGGGTGTAATTTCTTTAGGCAATTCTTCTTGTGGCTTCTTTTCAGGAATAATATCTTCAGATTTTTCTTGAGGCACCTCTTTTTCTTTTTCTTTTTTAGATGGACTTTTCTTTTTAACAACTTTCTTTGTTTTCACTTCTGTGACAATTTCTTCAGGGTTCTCTTCGCCTACTGGTGCTATATCTTCAGTAATATCTTTCACAACTACAATTTCTTCTTTAACGACTTCTTTTACTGAAGGCTTTCTCTTAACAATTTTGACAATAGTGTCAGGTACATCTTCCAATACATCTTTCACTTCTGTGGGTTTTAATGTTACAACTTGAATTGATTCTGAAGTATCTTCCTCTGCTTTGCTTGGTTTCCTTTTCAATTTTACAACTTCTAAGGGACTTTCATCAGCAGGCTTTTTCTCTGGTCTTGAAGTGATTTCAGAAGGAGTCTCAAGTTGTTCAGTCTCGTCTGATTCAGGCTTTTTAGATGTTTCTGATTCCATACTGGGTGCTTGCTCGGGAGAGGAAGGAGGAATAAACTTTATTGTGTCATCAGGCTTCAATTCGGAAATTGGAATATCTTCAGGAATAAATTGAACTTTCGACTGCGGGTGTTGTGGCTCTTCTTTAATTTTTTCAGGTTTAGGGATTGGTTTCAATACAACTTCTTCTTTGACTTCAACATTTTCAGGAATCATCCCTTTTCCTATTGGAATTTCTTTAGGTGTAATGTCCTGCATATTCTTTTCCTGAATAGAAGGCTTTCTAAGAACTTCTTCAATATTTTCTTCAAGTGGCTCATGATCACTTTCAAAAGGAACATATTCTTCCAACTCAGTAACTTCAACATCTGGCAAAGGTTTAAGTTTCAATTTTTTCTTCTTCACTTTTTCTATTTCTTTGATATTTCGAGATAATTCGCCTTTTTGAACTCTAGCATTGATGATAGTGATGGTTTTGTGACTGATTTCAGGAGGATATGGTATATGTTTGACTAAACTTTTCAATAATACTTTTGGTAGCTCTTTTTTAGCATTTTCAGGTTTGGGAGCAACAGACGCCTTTTTAAGTTTCATTGCTGCAAATTGAGGTGCTTCATCTTTCACTTCCTCAACAGATGCTTTAGTTGGTTTGTGTTCTTTGCGATCGATTTTTTGTTTTACAAGTTTTTGCAATGTGGGCTCCTGCTCGTGTATTTCCTCCGGCAGTTTTTCCTGTTCAGTTGACTGAATTGGCTTCACTTCTATGCTTTCCACTAGTTTTTCTTCTGGTATAACTTCAGTAGAAATTTCTTCAAGTTTCCCTTCAATATCTTCAGGCTTACTTTCAGGGTTCTCTGCTTCCTTTATGCTGTCCTTATGAGAATCCCTCCTCTTTTTAACAATTTTTATTACTTTTTTCTTTTTAGGTTTTTCAGTAGTTCCCTCCTCCCTTGCTTTTTCCAGTTCTGGAAGAGGAGTTCCTGTTTTAGGAGTTTCTTTTCCTGGAATCAAGAGGTTTTCTTCAATAGTTGATCCTTCGCAAACTTTTTGTGCTGTTTCTGGAGTTAATTTGTCTTTTGGCTGATCAATCGATGTTTCATTAATCTTCTCTGATTTTTCTTCTCGCATGGATGACTTCTTCACTTTTTGTTTAGGCTTATCTTCTGGCTCCACAGGCATAGCGGGTGTTTCATCCGTTTTTTTCGGTGAGACTTCATCAGGTATTTCAATGTTTTCAATAGGTGAACTTGCCTCGGCGATGGAAGATTTTTTGGGTTTCTTGATTACTTTTTCAACTGTAGTGGTACCTTTTGGGCCCTCTTCTGTTGTTACTTCTTCATGAACTGTAGTTTGTTCAGGCCCTTCAACAACTGTTTCAGTAACTTTTGATACACTTTCCTTTCTTTTGACAATTTCAGTAACTGTTTCCTCTGGTAATTCAGTAATTTCAACAGGCGCACTTTCTTCGGTGATGACTCTAGACTTTTTGGTTTTCTTGACCACTTTTTTAACTGTGGTGGTACCTTCTGGGCCTTCTTCTGTTGTTATTTCTTCACGAACTGTACTTTGTCCATCTGGCCCCTCCACAACAGTTTCAGTGACTTTTGGTACGCTTTCTTTTCTTTTGACAATTTCAGTAACTGTTTCCTCTGGTAATTCAGTAATTTCAACAGGCGCACTTTCTTCGGTGATGACTCTAGACTTTTTGGTTTTCTTGACCACTTTTTTAACTGTGGTGGTACCTTCTGGGCCTTCTTCTGTTGTTATTTCTTCACGAACTGTAGTTTGTCCATCTGGCCCCTCCACAATAGTTTCAGTTACTTTTGGTATGCTTTCTTTTCTTTTGACAATTTCAGTAACTGTTTCCTCTGGTAATTCAGTAATTTCAGCAGGAGCAGTAATTTCAACAGGCGCACATTCTTCTGTGATGACTTTAGACTTTTTGGTTTTCTTTGTTACTTTTTTAACAGTAGTGGTACCTTCTGGACCTTCTTCTATTGTTACTTCTTCGCGAACTGTAGTTTGTCCATCTGGCCCTTCAACAACTGTGTCAGTAACTGTTGGTGTGTTTTCTTTTTTTTCAACAATGTCGGAGACTGTTTTTTCAGTTACATCATCTTTTACTTCAGTTGGTTTTACAGTTTTCTTAATGCTTCTTTTTCGTGTTTTGATTATTTTCTTTTTTACATTTTCCTCCTCTGGTTTTTCTGTTACTTCCTCTATCACAGGTTGTTCTACAATTTCTGTGACTTCGATAGGACCCTTTTCAGTAATAATTTGTGTTTTTTTGGTAGACTTCACAATTTTTTTGGTAACAGTGATTGAATCAGGCCCTTCTATGGTAGTTGTTTCTTCTTGAATGTTTGTTTCACTGGGCTTATCCTCAATCACTTTAGTTGGGCTTTCATGTATTACAACAACCTGTTCAGGCTGTTCAACCTCTTCAGTTTTCTTTACACTTTCCTTTCTTGCTTTTGTAACTTTTTTCTTTACAGATAGTTCGCTGGGTTTTTCGAATTTCACCTCTTCAGTAAGTGTAGGTTGCTCTTCATCAGGCAATTCAGTAATCTCAACCGGACGTGTTTCATCTTCATAAATTTCAGAGCGTTTTACTTTCTTTACGACTTTCTTGCTTACAATTTTTGAATCTGGTCCTTCAGTAGTGAATCTTTGCTCAGTTACTGTAATTTCTTCTGGAGTTTCATCAACACGAATTCTAGCTTCCGAGGGAGCTTCTTCAATAATTGGCACCACACTCTCTTTTCTTTGAATAATGATTTCATCAATTTCGGGAATTTCTTCAATTTCAGTAATTTCTATATTTAATTCAGAGGGAGCTTCTTCTTCAGTGGAAATTGCTCTCTTTTTAGTTTCCACACTCTTTGTTCGGGTAACTGTTTTAGTCGCACCATCATCTGCAATACACAATAAAACAAGCATTATTACAAGAAATGGAATGAGGCAGGTTGTGTAAATTTCAGTGCGCCAAAGTGTGCATGCAAATGATGAAAAATATGTAAAGATCTACTGGAACCCAAAGGAAAATTACTCAACGTACTTACTTCATACCCTATACTGTTTGTTCCCTATCTATAATTTGTAACTGAATTTTATTGATATTTTATCAATTCCCTAACTCACAGTCAAAAATTTTCTTCAAAATCCTTGAGAATATTTCAACACTCTACAATTAAAATTATGATGAACAAAACTTACCATGTTCAATTTGAACTGTGGCAGATGTTTCCTCAGTAGTGTATGCAGTATCATCTGGAGCTTGTTTTATTTCAGTTACTTCTACAGTATCAATAGTAACTACTTCAGTGCTTTGCGCAATTTCCAAAGTATCAAGATCTGGCTTTGAAGTTTCTTTCTGGGGCTTGAAAGGTGAGAACTCGCTTTCCTTGGAATCTGGTATAATTTCTGATACAGTAACACTTTCAATTTCTTCAAAGTTCAATTTTGGTTCAGCTGTTGTTCCAGGTTCAGATTCAAAAGTATCACTAGTTTGTTGAACAGTGTCTTCAGAAACTATCAATCCTTCAACAGATCGCACAGTCGATGTCGCATATTGGGTCACTTGTTGAGTATCAGTGAATGGGGTAACATCTTGTTGTGAAGTGATATCAACTACTTCTACTGATTCCTGACTTATTACTTGTCGTGTTGCTTTGGTTATAATTTTTGGAGTGATGTTGAATTTGTCTTCTTTCTCATCATGGATTACCTCAGTAATAACAACAGGGTGCTGCTCCTCAACATTAACATGAGCTGCTACCGAAGTAGGCTTCAAATACTCCACGTTTCCCTCAATATCTTGAACTTGGGTTTCAGACTGAATCAAACCTGTCAAAGGTTCTTGAGAAGTTTTAGCAGTAATTTTTTCAGGTATTTCACCTAATAAAGGTTCAGTGCCATCGTGAGATTTAATATTAAAAACTTCAACAGATTCTTGGCCAATTAAACTTGGTTTGGCTTTCCTATGGTCAATTTTTTCATCTTTTCGTTTCTTCTCTTTTTCTTCAGTCAGTGTTTCAGTAACAACTACTGAATAACTCTTTTCTACATTGACTTCTGCTGAAGCAGTGCTCAAAGGCTTTGTTCTAAATTGTTCTTCAGAATCTTGGACAAATAGTTCAGACTGTATCACTCCAGAAACTGTATCTTGAGATGTAGAAGCAACATTGAGCTCTGGAGTTGGTTCAACAAATGGAATCATAACTTCAGATGGCTTCACTTGTGTTACTTCAACTGACTGTTGACTAATCACTTTTTTTTGTGCTTTCTTTTTCTTGACATCTTCAGGTTTGATTATCTTTTCTTGTTCTTCTGGTAAGGTCTCTGTTATAACAACTGATCTGGTTTCCTCAACTATGACATCGGCTGAAGCAGTTGGCAGATCTTTTGGTTTCACAAATGTATCTTCAGAATGCTGAATTTGCAATTCAGATTGCACTAATTCAGTAAACGCTTCTTGTGAAACAGTTGCAGTTTTTCCACAAGATTTCTCTTTAAAAGGTTCTGTGCCTTCATGAGTTGTAACATCCAACACTTCTACCGATTTTTGGCTGATGACATCGGTCTTTGCTTTCTTTTTATCCACTTCTTTGTGCTCCAGCTTTCTCTCTTTTTCTTCTGATAATGTTTCTGTAATAACAACTGAAGATGCCTCCTCAATATCAACATTAGCAGATGTAGTGGGAGGTTTTGAATGTTCTAGTTTATCAGCAGTACTATGAATAACAAGTTCACATTGTGTCAACTCTTGGAATGGTTGCTGAGTTTTTGAAGCTTTTGAAGTATCTGGTGTTTTACCCTCAAAAGGAATTACACCTTCTTCAGGTTTTACATCAGAAATTTCAACTGGTTCTTGTTTCAATAAACTGGGTTGGATTTGTTTTTTTTCAACATCGTCTAGTTTAATTTTCTTTTCTTTTTCTTCAACCAAAGTTTCAGTTACAACAATATTTTGCATTTCTTCAACTCTAATATAAGCAGATTCGGTAGATTTTGGTTTGCTCTGTTCAAATTTAATTTCAGAATCGTGGATTTGTAATTCAGAGTGGATTACACTGGTAAATGGTTCATGCACTGTTGACACTTTCATTTTATCTGGCGTTTCTGCTTCAAATGAAGTTGTGCTTTCATGTGTTTTGATATCAAACACCTCAATTGATTGCTGTCCAATAATTTTTTGTTGTGCTTTTTTCTTCTCTACTTCTTTCGGCTCGATATGCATTTCTTTTTCTGTAGTTGTGGTTTGTGTAATGGTGAGAGACTGGATTTCTTCAATATTCATCTCGGCTTCTTGTGTACTTGAAGGCTTAGCTTGTTCAAGTTTCATTTCAGAATCTTGAACTAGTACATCCGATTGAATTAAACTAGTGAAAGGTTCTTGAGATTTAGCTGCTTTAGTTGTACTGGGAACTTTGTCTACAAAAGGTATGGTATTCTCATGAAATTTTACATCCAGCACTTCTACAGATTCTTGATCAAGCACATTCAGTTGTGCAGTTTTCTTTTCTATGTCTTCTGGATTAAGTTTATTTTCTTTTTCTTCAGTTGTAATCTCAGTTATAATCACAGAGCGTGTTTCTTCAACATTTACATCAGCTTCAGCAGAAGGAGTTGATTTTGTCTCCTCAAATTTATTTTCAGAGTCTTGAATTTGTATTTCAGACTGTATTAAGCTAGTGAAAGCTTCTTGAGAAGTTGTGGCAACAGTAGTAGAAGGAGATTTTCCTTCAAATGAAACAACATCTGTAGTTGGAGAAACCTCAGAAACTTCAATAGACTCTTGACTAAAAATATTGGTAAAAGCAGTTCTCGATTTAGTATCTTTCTTAATAGTAAATTTTTGTTCTTTATCTTCAGTTGATACCTCTGTAACAATCACACTGCGTTTTTCTTCAACCTTAATTTCAGCTCCAACTTGTGTAGTTGGTTGAACTTGAAATTCGTCTTCTTTATCTTGCACTTCAGTTTCAGACTTTATAACGGTAACAAATGTTTCTTGCTCAATTTTGGCAGTTTGTGTACTATTTTTAGGGGTTTGAATATCTAGTACACTGGATCCTGGCACAATTTCAGAAATTTCAAGCCCTTCCTTCACCAATGTATCTTCAACAGGAGTAGTGTAAACATTTGGAGTTTTGAAAGAAGGTAAAATGTCTTCTTTGTCCTCTGTTACAATTTGAGTGATAGTTAAACTTTCATCTTCTTTTATTTTGATACTAGCTTTTGTCTTATCAGGTTTGAAGCTGCCAAAAAATTCTTTTTCACTTTCTTGTACTTCAGGTACTGATTGTTGTAAAGATTCAAAAGTAACAGGCTTCAAATTAGCTTTTTCATTGGTTGGTTTCACAACTAATAATTTTGAAACATTGCTTTCAGTCAATACCTCACTGATTTCAGCCGCACCTCTGGCAATTACATCAGATTTGGCAGTTTGAGCATCGGGCTGTTTAGGAGCTTCACAAAAGCCCTCGGCTTCAACAGGTGAGATTTCAGTGACATCAACACTGATAACATTATCAATTTGGATTTTTGCTGTTTCACCCTTGGAACTTACACCTTTTGTTAAAATTACCTCTCGATCCTGAGATAGTGTTTCAGTCAGCTGTACTGCCTCAAGGGTGTCTTGAGTGCTCTTGGCGATAAATGAATGAGCTTTGAATTTCTCAAATTCTTCCAAATTTGTTTCAGGAGTAATATCCGAGGTTTGAGCTACTTCCTTGCCTTCGATAATGCCAAGTTGCGCTTCTTTGGTCTCAGGAATTGTAACTACTTCCAATGAGTCCTCTTTCACTTGAGTTGTTACCTCTTGTATAATTTTAGCACATTTATCAGTAGCTATTTCCAGATCAGCAACCGAAGTTATTGGTTTGAATTCTCCAATAAATTCATCTTCTTTTTCCTGGGATAATATTTCAGTTATTAATACTCCATGAGTCACTTCTTCAGATTGATTAGCATTGGTAGTATCTGGTAATTTTGTAATTATTTCTTCTGTTGTAGAATGAACAGTTACTTCAGATTGGGATAATGCTTCAAAGTCATCTATGCTTTGGCCGGCTTTTTTCATAGTGGCAGGCTGACTCTGCGTGTATAAACTTTCCTTTTCAGCTGTTTGAACCTGAGTGATGTATACACTATCTTTGGTTATCACTTCCATTTCAGCACTAGCAGTTTTAGTCTTTTTAGTTTCTTTATACTCGCCCTCTTTCTCATGCACCATAGCTACTTCCTCAGTGAAGCTATCCAATGTTGATTGGTCTAATTTCGCAGTAACACCTTCAGTTGGTTGAATTTCTAATTTAGCAACAGTGGTTTCAGGAACATGTTCAGATTTTTGAGCTATTTCTAAAGTGATCAGTTCATGGTTTGCAGCAACTTCTTTAGGCTTGAAAGTCTCCACTAATGTGCCTTCTTTGTCACCTGACCAAGTAGAGGTAATGGAGAGACTTTGTTGTTCAGGAATTGTTTGTAGAGCTTGTGATTCCTTCACCTGTTCTGGAGTAAAACTTCCTTCCATTTCATCGGTGTTTGTTTCAGTGATGGAAAAGGTTTCGTGAGGTATTTGAGACTTGGATGCAACATTCTCAGTTGATTTGAATTCAGACAAGTCTTCAGTTTCAACGTTGGAAATGACTTCAGAATTTTGCAATGCTTCTGAACTACTCATAATGACCTCTGCTTTACTTCTTGGCACTTTGGATACATCTTTCAAAGTGCTTTCTTTTTCAACAGTGGTAACTTCTGTCACGATGAGTCCTCGCTCGGCAGAATCTAATATAACATCGACTTTTTTTGTTTCTTTAGGAATTTCTTCAAATTCTGACTCCTTTTCATTCGTGCATATTTCAGATGTGACAAACTCTCGAAGTAAATCCTGTTTTGATTCAGCTACCATAATAGGTGCTTCGTCAGTAGACAAATTTTCAGTTTGACTGAGAATAGTTAGTTCTTTTTGTTCGGCAACACCTCGAGTAGAGATATCAAAATTGGCCTGTTTAGTTTCAGGCTTAAAAGTAACATCCAATGGTTTATGAGTTTCAGAAGTAACAATTTCTGAAATTTCGATGCTTTTATCTTCTTCTAAATTGATTTCAACATTTTTTGTGGTAGTTTTAGCTTCAGAAAATTGTTCTTCTTGTTCCATGACTACATTTTCTGCTTGAACTGACGCAAACGTAGGGATATGACTTTGCTGAATTTTGCTTTTTGTAGGTATTTGTTGGGTAAAATCACCAACACTGGTGTTTGAGGTGATTTCTTCAGTCACATAACTTTCTATAGGAATTATTTTTAAAGATGGTGTTGCAGTTGTAGATTCAAATTCAGTGAATTTGCCTTCTTTATCTTGGGCGGTCACCTCTTCAACAGTTATTTCATAGTTAGCTTGTTCCAAAATTGATGAAGCAGTTTTAGTACTTGGTAATACGAAGTTGCAAGTGTCGCCTTCTTTTTCAACAGCATCCGTGATGCTGGTTAACAACGGGTTCAAGGTGAGAGGAATTGGTTGTACTTTAGTTGAAGAGAAGGTATCTTCTTTTAATAAAGATGTAGTGTCGCTGGGTATAACTTCAGATTGACATGGTAATTCAGAAACAGAAAATTCCATTTTGGCGCATTCTGTTTTAGTTTTTGATACAGTTTTGAATTCTGTTTCTGAGTCAATTGTAGTTGTTTCAGATATGGCAACGCCAGTTTGTTCTAGATAATTCATAAGTGCCGAAGTGGTGTTGGGTTTGGTGGTTGTGAAATCATTTTCTGTTTCGTGAATATCTGATTGAGTTTGAATGACACTTTCATAGAGAGATTGTGATTGACTAGCATTAGTTGTGATGATGCTCAATTCAGGAACATCACCTGTACTGATATTACACACAATTTCCTCGCTTTCTGGAACTTGTTGAGGGATAACTGAAGGGGAAGCAAACTTATCAGTAGCTTTGACAATTTCAAAATCACGTTCAGATTCTACAATTGATACATCAGTTATATTAACACCATGTTGTTCATCAGTGATGGGATGGGCAACTGTGCTTGGAGTAAATTCATTTTCAAATGTAGATTCTTTCTCAGC
Organism: Trionymus perrisii; assembly: GCA_900050545.1. Lineage (NCBI taxonomy): Eukaryota > Metazoa > Arthropoda > Insecta > Hemiptera > Pseudococcidae > Trionymus > Trionymus perrisii. The sequence continues at coordinate 8,206 of FIZV01068035.1, read as the reverse complement.
AGGTGTTACCATTGAAGAAACAGTAGTATCAAAAGGAACGGGTTGAGTGGTAGCCTTTTCTTCAGAAGTACTTTCAGTGATGAATGATTTTGCACTTTCATCAGTGAAGACTTCTTTTGTTGATGCTATTACTTGGCCACCAATAGAAAGTTCAGCTTGCTTAGAGTCTGGTGTTGGTTGAACTTTGAATGAACTTTCTGATTCAGTAGGTATGATCTCAGAAATTGATATACTTCTATCTTCTTCAAATTCAACTAGAGCTTTAGAATCTGAATGAACTTCTAGTTGTAGTTGTAGTTCAGTTTCTGCTGTAGTAGTTTCAAATGTTTGTAAGCTTTGACAAGGAATATTTTCCACAGATGCCAAAGCTGTTGAAGGTGTTTTGTGAGTCAAAGATTGTGCAGAGTTTTGAGTAATGATCTCACTGATACTAAATGGTTGTTGTGGAATTACATTCATTTCAGCAGAACCTTGGTTAGGCTTGAAACTGGCGAATTCAGTTTCAGTATCTTGTACTCTAGTTTCTGATACAGCTATTGATGTACTTTGTTCATAATCAACATCAGCTTTTTTCTCATCAGGAACCATGTCTGATTTCAGAGTACTTTCTATTTCACCAGGTTTTATTTCACTAACTTCTACACTAGTGAGAAGACTTTGTAAAGGTTGAGCAGAGGCAGTAGAGGGGGTGATTTTATCTAATTCACCAACCGAGTCTGTTGGAATGACTACACTAGACACAGAAATATCATGACTGGGGGTAATATTTTGTGAGACAATTTTATCAGGAACGTGAAAAGAGCTAAATTCAGATTCTTTATCTTCAGTGGTGGTTTCAGATACCGTAACACTAGTCATTTCTGTACAAGTGACCATAGCCAAAGAAGTGTCCAACTGTTTACCCTTGAATGGTTTTTCAGTTTCATTGACGATTGTTTCCAACTCTGTGATAGTTTCAAATGGAATATTTCCAGGCTTAGCAATCACAGACTGAGATACAAAGTCATCTACAGAGCCAATTCCAATTTCTGCAACAATTTGTTTTTGCTCCGCCACTTCTTTTCCTACTCTCTCTAGATTACTAGATGCAGTTTTTTCTTTGGGTAAGACAGTACCATTAAAATCACTTTCTTTTTCAGCAGTTGAAATTTGAAGGATGTTGACACCATGCTCTTCAATTATTGTCTGTTCAGCATTGCTAGTACTGAGAGTTATTTTCTCAACGTCTTTCTCTTTTTCCTCTGTCGTTGTTAAAGATGTTTGAATGGCTTTGTGAGGTATTTGCTCAATTTTAGCTTTACCACTTTCACTAGTCAGAGGTTTGACATCTGATGTTGTTTGTTGTGGTATCACTTCTTCTTTTTCTGCAACAATGTGACCAGATATGTCAGGTTTAGCAATTTTCTCATCGAGTACCAATTTACTGATGAAATCAGACTCAATTTCGGAGGCAAATGTTTCAGTTACAGACACACTTTTCTCTTCTTCAAATGTTACATCAACATCACTGCTTCTAGGAGTAGGTTTGACTTCAAATTTACCCTCCTTTTCAGAAGGAATTGTCTCTTCTAAGGAAATGCAAGTTAGAGAAAGCTGATCAGGAATTGCTTGAACAAGTTCCAATGGCTGTTCAGTAAAAATGTCAGTATTGTTAGCTACAACCACTTCAGTTGTACTTGTTGCTTCTGTGAGTGTAATGATTGATTCTGCTCTGGAGAGATCGTGTTTAAAATCTTCAGCTTTGATTTCTGCATCTTGAGTGATGACTTCAGTTGTAATCAAGCTACGGTTGGCTTGTTCAAAGTCAACGTCAGCATTTTTACTATAGGGAGCAATGAATTGTGCAAGATCTTTCTCTACTTCTCCTGGTAACATTTCTTTAACACTAAATGTATGCAAAGGTATTTGATAACGTTTTGCCAATGCAGTTTGTTGTTCCTCTTCAACAATACCTGTGCTTTCTTGAATAGTAATTTCTTGTATTTCAGAAACATCTAATCCTGGTGATAATTTTGAAAGCACTGTTTTAGTTTCAGGTGCAACTTCAGTAGGAAGGTCAGTTTCTTTATCAACCATGGTGATTACAGTCACTTCAACACCCTCTTCTTGTAAAATTGTTGAAGAAGCTAATGCATCATTTGGAGTTTGAATGATCAAAGAGCTTTCTTTTTCTTGAGTAGTTATTTCAGACTGTGTGAATGTTTCAATAGGTATATGAGTTGATTGAGCAGCTCCTGATATTTTCTCAAATTTGGGTAACTTTCCAACTTCGTTGCTCACAATAGTTTCACTGGTCTCTGGGATCATGTGACCAGTAACTTCCAATTCTGCGGTCTTAGCCTTTGGTTTTTCAGCAGCCTTAAAATCTTTTTCTTGTTCTTGTACAGTGACATCAAAAACAGAAACACTTTGTTCTTCTTCAACATCTGGTTGAGCTTTTTCTTCTTGTTTAGGAATTTCGCCATATTTTTCCTCTTTTTCTGATGTAGTAACAAAGCTTGTTACAGCTGCTTGATGCTCAAGCTGGGTCAACTGAGCAATTGTAGGAGTAGCTTCCTCTTTTGAAAAACTACTAACAACAGACTCTGGAACTATTTCAGAAGAAATTGGTACCATGCTACCACTGATGTCAACATCCGCATGTTTATTTTCAGGTGCTTCTGGAATTTTAACATCACCTTCTTTGTCTTCAGCAACAGTTTCAATAATTGTAACAGAAGATTTCTCAGTAACAATAAATTCAGCGTGCTTAGAAACAGGTTTTTCAGAAGTATAGCTTTCCTCAGTTTCACAAGTTTGAATTTCAGAATGTGTGGAGGTATGATATGGAGTATGTGAAATTCCAGCAATGTCTTCTTTAGGTGTATCAGTATCAAAATCTTTGGTTATGTTATCGGGTATGATGATTGAACTTTCAGCTACTTCATGCCCTGAAATATCGAACTTGGCAACTTTTTTAGGAGCCTCTTCAGGACTAGGAAGATCACCAATATTATCTTGAGTAATATTTATGGAAACAGTGATACTTTGTTCTTCTATTATTTCACTTTCAGCAGTTTTACCGTCAAGGACTGGACCTTTAACAAAATCTGACTCTTTTTCTCCAGCTACCACTTCCTCAGAAATAGTGCTTTCAAATTGAACATTATCTGGAATAGCTTTTGCAAAGGTAGCTTCAAAAGGGGCTACATCACCTGTGCTGATATTGCTGGTAACTTCAGATACGATTGTTGGTTCACTAGGAGTGAGAACAGCTGAGGCTGATTTAGACTCTGGAGTAGAAATATTTGCAGGAATTTCTTGCTCAATGGCGCAGATTTGAGTGATATTCAAAGTTACTGATTTTTCTACATCAATGTCAGCATTTTTAGTTTCAGGTGTGGGTTTATCAACAAAATAGGTCTCAGATTCTGTGACAAATGATTCGGTAGAAATTAATGATGGGTTAAGATCATGTTTAACTGAAGCTTGGTCTTGATCAACTCTTTCTGGTTTAAAGTCATCTAGTTCAATACCAGTGACAATTTCCTCCTTTTGAGCAATTTCTTGACCGCTGATGGAAAACTGGGCAGTCTTGTCTTCAGGCAGTTCAAAATCTCTCAGATATGACTCTTTGTCTTCAGATACCACAACTGTCACAGTGACTTCTTTTTCTTCTTTCATAGTTACTTCAGCTTTGTCAGTGACTGGTTGTTTGTCTTTAGCTAAATCTTTTTCAGATTCGGTAACCAAAGTTTCTGTAACTTTTACTTCTTCTAATAAATTGCTGCCGAGCAGAGCTTTTTTAGATTTCGGCTTGTCAACATCAAAATCAGAAATATTTTCACTGGGAAGAGTTTCACTTTTAATGGCAGTTGTCTGACCACTAAATGATGTCTGAGCACTCACTTCAGGGGTGAGTTCTTTTTCTATTTCAGTCTCTTTATCGGTTGTAGTCACTTCAAAAACGTTTACACTGACATTCTCCATAGTATCAATTGAAGCAATCTTTTCATCTGGTGTGATTGTTTTGGGTAATTCTTTTTCTTTGTCAGAAGGCAAAATGTCAGTAACTTCGACACTTTGTTGTACTTCCTGATTAACGATGGCTTGTTTAGTATCAAGGGTTTCTCCAATAAATGTCTCTAAATCATCATCAGTTTTCACTTCTGTGGTTATTACAACTTTCTGAGTTGTTATTGTCTCTTCAGCATAGTATTCGCCAGCTTTACTACCTGGAACATATTCTTTTTCTCTGTCACTACTCACAGTTTCAATAACATGAATTCCTTCTTTCTCTAAAACTGTCATTTCAGCTGTTTTTGTTTCTGGTTTCATTGTCTCATATGTTGTTGTATCTTCAGAATAAACAGTTTGCTCAACAACAACTTCTCTGAGGGCTTCTTGCTCCAAGTTCGCATGCACAGTTGAAGCCTCAAATTTCTCAAAATCTTTGGCTACAATTTCAGGTGCTACTTCTTCGACAACTAAAGAGTGCACTGGAGTTTCTGGTGTCTTTTTGCCTTTGTGTTTTTCAGGCATCTCCGGCAAATGTAAGAAATCTTCTTTTTCTGCAATAGTGGTTTGAAATACTGTAACTTCTTGTTGTGGGATGGTTTCATCTATAGCAGCTGCTTTACTTGGTTCTTGAACAGTAAATGGTGTCTCACTTTCTTGAACCATTGTGTCGGAAATTTCTTTTGCTTCCAAGGTTGAAAATGATGACGATGCATCTTCGGCGGGATATTTCAATATGCCCAAAAAATCAGACGGGGTTTCACCCACGTTAGTTTCCAAAACAACTATGTGTTCTGTTGGCAACATACTGCTCAAGGGATATATCTGAGTGGGTTTTTCATCAGCGGGTAAACTTTTTTCAGTTTCATGAAGAACTGTTTCGGAAATAGTAGAAGTTTCAAGGCAAGAAACACTCTCCGTGGTGTTTTTTGTGACTGGTTGTTCTATTACAATGCTCTCTTCAGTTTCGCCAGTTTGTACGAGAGATGTGGATACAGATTCTTGCAACATAATGTCAATGTCTGCTTTAGATTCGAAAGTGGTAGGGGATTTCAATACTTCTTCAGTTTGTTCGCTTTCAATAGTGGTGATTTCTACGCTTCTACTTGTGACATAATCTTCAGTTACATGCTCCTGTTCTGGTATTTTAGGACTAGCTAGATAAAATTCTTTTTCATTGAAATTCATCTCAGTGATGAGTAAGGCTTCTCCTGCTGTAACATCTACATTTACAGTCTGTTCTACAGGATGTTTCTCCACAGTTAGCAATTGTTCTTTTTCCCCAGGCTGTTGAATATTTGATGTCGCTGTTTGACCCATAGGTGTGATTGATTTTTGAGCCACTTCTGTAGGTACTATAATTTCTGGATAGTATTTCTCAGGCTTTGTTTCAGTGAAAACTTCTTGTATTTCAATAGAGTCAATAGATGGAATCTCAACTGTAACATGAGATACAGTTGTTTTTGTAGTAGTAAATTTATCCTCAGTCGAGCTTTCATTTACTTCAGTAATAGTAATGCCTTCTTTCAAAGTGAATTCTTCACGAGCTGTTTTTGTAACTGGTCGTATTCTTTCAGGCACAACACCCTCTTTCAGATCAGTCTCTACTTCGGTAATTAATTTTGCCTCTAATGGACTAACTGAACATTGGGCTTTTTCATCCTTTACAGGGCCTTTCTCAAATCCTTCGACATCATGCAACTCTCGTGTCTCAGTGACTGAAACACCTAAAGTGGGTATCAATGTACTAGCAGCTTCTTTGGTCTCTGGCTTCGCAAAAGGTTTCAATGTGTCAACTGTTTCTTTAGTATCAGGCTGATCAACAGAAACAGGTTCTTTAGAATCAATAGATACATCTGCATGCGCAGAAGTGGGAGCTTTCTGAATAGAAGTTTGTTCTTTTTCAACACCCTGTGTAATGGCTTGAGTAGCAACTTGCCGAGGTATAATTTTTACAATGCTTCGCCCAAATATATCTTCATTATCGGGCACATGTGCAATTTTAACTTCGGACACAATTTCTCCAACTTGTTTAGGAATTTGTAAGGGAATGCATTTAGCAGGGGTATCAGGTTGGATAATAAAATCAGTGGTTTCATCATCTTCTATTTCGTCTTTGACTCCATGTTTGATTTGTAGGTTCTTTTTCTTCTTGATACGTTTTTCACGTTCTTCTATTATTTCTTCTTCCTCCTCCTCTACAGCATCTTGTTTCTTTTCTACCTCTTCAATTACAACAGTCTCTTTTTCGTCAGTACGTTTCTTCTTTTTAGTTTTCTTCTTTGTTTGTGTTTCTTCTTCAGTGGCTATTGCTTCGTCTTCGGGTTTATCATCTTTTTTCTTCTGTTCTGTCTCCTCAGTTCTGATTTCCTCCTCAACTACATCGGTACGTTGCTTCTTCTTTGGTTTTTTTGTTTGTTTTTCTTCTACGGTAACCACTGTTTCTTCTTCTGGTTTTCTTTCTTTCATCTGCTTTTCCGTTTCCTCAATTATGATAACTTCTTCTTCAACATCGGTTCTCTTAGTCTTTTTAGGCTTTTTCATTGGTCCTTTGCCTTCTTCAATGATAATTATCTCCTCTTCCTCGGTTCCTTTTTGCTTTTTCTCGTCTTCTTTCAACTCAGTAATTATACACTCTGAAGTATCTGTTCGTTTAATATCCTCTTCATCGGTGATCTCAGTGATGGTAGTTTCTTGCACCTCGTCTTCTTCCGTTTTGAGGGTTTCTACGAGAGGAAAAAAATGCCTATCAGAATGCGTTCTCGCATTGGCACCCAAAACGGAACTAGGACACCAGTGTTGAAGCTGAAGATTCGTAAGTTGAAAGCAACGGTGTCACTCGGCAACGCAGACAGAGAACAGCAGCAGTCACTCAGTTAAATAGAAAAGAGCATAAATTGTTATAAAAGACAAGAAGACAGATGAAAATAGTAGTATTCAGAGATAGAAAAACTTAAAAATAGAATTGAAGCGTAGATAGAAAACAAAACTCTGAACAATAGAAACACTCCCAGATTTATAAAATATCACTGTAAAAAAAAATCAGAGACAGGAAGACAGATAAACGTAGAGAGAAAAATAGAATTGCGGCAGAATAAATTCATTTGCAAAAACTTTCACGTCGTAGCAGAAGAGTAATTTTAGTGGCAGATAGAAGAATGTTTTCGAAGACTGGAGCATGAAAAAGCTCCTCTAAAAAAATGAATGATGAGTGTATAATATAGACTAAAATCTATAATATGTAAAGTTAACAAACAATTAATGACAAAAAGCACTTACCAATAGCATGAGTTAAGCTGAATTCATAATTTGAAAAATTTTAAACACACATATAAGCGATTAAATTCACACGTCTAGTAATACGTAATTACACTACAATAAGCAATTTTATTTTTTTCGATTAGTGGGAAAATCACAGATTGTTTTTAAAATGCACTGGTGTCTGGTTCAAATATTCTAGTAAATAATCAATATCCTACTACGTTATTTCCTACAATCAAGTATTAAACAAGTTTATATTACTTATTATTGTAAATGTAGTGGAAATTATGTTAAATTTGCCAGGGCAAAAGCTTCCAACTTTTTTAAAGCATAGGTACTAAAAGTTTCGTTTACTTTCAATCATACGTCCAATCAAGTTCAAAATGTTACCACCAATTTCCACCTTCTTTCAGTCTCATACACATTTTTTTTTTAACCTCATTTTGGAAAATACTTTACGCAATAATTAGTAAATCATCAATAATTAACTACGTCAATTATAGATCAACTACCAAACGGCGATGACAAAAATCAATCTATGTACGAGATTTTTTTCAAATGAATTTTTCCACTTTTCACTTCTGTCAAGTGTTACTACAATTTGAACTCGAAGTAACAAAAATAGTTATAGTAAAAACTACAAAATGGAATGGAAAAAAATTACCTTCCACAGTTTTTTCCTCCTGCTTCACTTTGCGGGTACGTTTGTCCACTTTCGTTTCTGAAAAAGAAATTGTCATGAATATTTTGCCTAAATTGAATCACATAAGTACTTAATTGTGCAAATTGAGAGAAAAATATTACCTTGAGCAAATGTGTGAGTAATTTCAACTTTACCGTCATGAAATTCGGTAACGACCTGGAAATAAAAACAAATTATATTTCATCACTCGAAAATTTAAAAAAAAAAAAAAAAAAAAAAAAAACTTAAATTTTTTTTTTTTTTAAA
>FIZV01068032.1:0-10296 GCA_900050545.1 Trionymus perrisii | reverse complement strand
AATTTTTTTCCCTTTTTAAAAAAATTTTTTTTTTTTTTTTTTTTTTTTAATTTAAAAAAAATTATTTTGTTGAACTTTGAGGAAATTTTTCCAAAAACTTTTAAAGTTTTAAGTATATACTTATCTATTTTTTTTTTCAATTTGAACTCAGTTTAAATTCTTTATTGTTTTATTGTTTTGAAGTAAATTTTGATAATTTAATTTTTACGACAGAGAGGGGTGGAGATTAATCATATAGAGCTAAAAATATTCAAATTTGTTTATTCTGGAGAAAAAAATGAACAAAAACAGGATACACTTACATTTATTAAAAATTTGATTCGAAATTCATCGTAAACATACAAGAAAATTTAATCATTGATCAAGAATTTTGGCAGCAGAAAAAAATTATTTAAAATCAAAAATTTGAATGGATCAATATAATCCAAAAGTTTTACAAATTTATTAAATTAAAAAAAAAAAAAAATGAAAATAGTAAATTAATTATTTGAATTCATAATTTATCAAAATCAAACTATAGATGGATATTTTCCGCAAACTCGAGTTACTCAACTTACGAGAAAGATGAAAAAACACTACAGCTGGGGTAATATCTAATCTGGTGTTCAGTTCATGAATTTTCAATATTCGACGCTGCAAAATTCGTCGATACGTTTTAATATAGTGTTTCATTGTTTTAATTAACACAATATATTATGTACCTGAGAGAGTATACCGAAGAAGCACGTCTTCGTACAAATTTATATTTGAACGAGGAAGCTGACGAAGCAAAGGGGAAGAAGTTACAGCGCATAGTGCCGAGAGCGGAAACGAGGTAAGTAGATACTTTGTGCTAGATAGTATATACTATAGGTAGATTTTCTTAATTTGCGTTAAATTTTCATTAAAATTTTAACTCCTTTAACAAGATACGCGTTTATACTATAGAAGAGCGCTTAGGTCTTTATAGGTAGGTTGGTAGGTAGATAGGTAGATAGGTAGATATCTGTTCGTCAAGAAGGCTGCTGTATACGTAAGAAACCCACGACGCTGCTACGCTAATGTCGTCGTTTTGAAAGTTTTTGAGGAAGGACAGTCAATTATATAGCGTTACTTTAAGGTGTATTATTAATTCAGCAGCTGTTCAGATTAATTTTCGCTTTTTAGATGGCGGTAGCATGGCGTCGGTAGCCAGAGCTAAGACTATATAAGACGTCATAAATTCACGTTCGCGAACGGCAGCGAGCTGAAGGGCTCTGAAAGTAGTGTAATTCGTTCGTCGCGTTTAAAGTTACGCATTTTGTTTTTGCTTTGTAATTCTTAGCAAAAAACAAGATAGCAATAATTATTTTTAATCAAAAGATCCTTTAGTAGCGACTTAAAAGCTCGTAAAGCTTTTGGTAAAGTTTGAATTTAATAAAGTTTCCCGAGCAAAAGTGTTTTTTCGGGGGCAACACGACAAGAAGTCGAGGGCCGAACACGATGGTGCAAGTTTTCCGCAAGTATTCGCCAGACTCGAGTAGTGGTTTGATGTTTTTCACTGACGTGTGAGTAAGAGAGATGAGCATAAAGTGGAGCAGGGCAATATACGTACTCGTAATGCACGGATGGATATACGAGTACAAAGAGTGTGGAGTTGGATTCTGTTTTGCGGTACGTGTATATGAGAAGGGTACCTAACGATGCCCCGCCTTTTGTATCGCTTGAGTTGGTTTAAAAGTTTGCTATTAGGAGGGTGTGTTTTTGAAGGGATCCGATTTGTAAGTGCATTTTTTTGCTGGGTCTGTAAACGCTGAGAGGGGTGAGGGCGGATTTGGATTTCGACATTGGCGATTGCCGGATTAACCGTATGTTTGGTTCGGCTTTATGGATATTAATTCGTTGACAGAAATGTGATGATAATTTTAAAAGTGGGAATAAGTTCATCGTATTATGTGTGTTAAAATATGGTCTGTAGTTGATTTGAAATTTTCCCTCGATTTCATTAATCGATAGCTTCCTGCCTTCATTCTTTTTTTTCTTTTTTTTTTTCAATTCATTCAGACATTTGCAAATTCCGTAAAAAATGTTTTAAACGAGTTAAAAATATTTTTTGAGAGGAAAATACATTGGTTCCTGAAAAAATTGAAATAAAAGTAAAATTTACATTCGTTTAATTTTTTTTTTTTTTGAAGGGAAATATTTTGAAATTTACCTGAAAAAATACGAATATTCTATCAAAATATATTCTCTCATTTTTACAAAAAATCTTCTAAAATATTTTTTTAAAAGGGGAATATTTTCCAGTTTTTTTTCCTTTAAAAATAATTTTTTAGACAGTGAATAAAAAAAATTACAAATTTTTGAAATTTTTCTTGGATGGTAAAATATTTTTTCTCTCTTGTAAAAATTGATCAATTGCTGAGGGAGAAAGAGAGGGAGGGAAGAAAAGGTAGGTACTCACTTGCAATTTTAGTTAGTGAGCTCCTTTTTTTCAGAAAGCTTGGTCCCTGTTAGGTTCCTATTTTTCCTAAAAATGGGTCACTGAGGTCGCTAAAAAAAATTTAAACCGAATCATATATTTTCATTGAAATAATCTGTATTTCCTCTTGAAAATCAGTAAGAAAATGTTTCTGAATTTTTTCCGAGATTTTAGAGGAAAGTTTTAACCAGAAAAAATCTGAACAAAATTTTTTCAAAAAACAAAATTTCGATTTTCTACTATAAAATTTTATTTTGTTTTGAGATTTTTTAAAAAGTGTTTTTTGAGGTGTTTGAAGGAATTTTATTTCAAAAATTCCAGTTCTAATAAACAATTTTTATACATTTTTTTTCAGAATCATCTTCTGAACCAAATTTTTTGAATGAATTGAAAAAATTAAAGAAATTTGGAATCAAAACGTGGAAAAAAAAAGATTTTTGAGAAAATTTTCTGAATTAAAAAAAAAAAAACAAAAAAAAACGAATAAATAAATAAACAAAAACAAGGATGGAGCGAAATGGAAGAGTTATACTTACAGGAACTTATTTCATCAAACTTTTCATCAAATACCTATCTTTTTTTTATTTTTTTTTATTTATTTATTTAACCACGCCGTGTACAACCTGATGACTAGAGGCGTATATCATTGTGTTAATTATAAAATAATAATTTGACAAAAGAGGGAATTTTTTGAAAGTGTTTTTTGAGATTTTTAAAAAGAATTTTATGCAAAAAAATTTTAACACGATTTTTTTCAAAAATATTTTTTTTTGCTATGCGATTTGGGAGAATTTTTTGCCTTTTTTTAAAAATAGGTAATATTTTTCAACAAAATTAAAAAAAAATATGAAGAATTCTTTAAGGAGAGTGAAAAATTTTTGAGGATTTTTTTTTCACGATTTCAAAGAGAGAAAAAAATTAGAAGTAAAATGTGAGATTTTTTCGAGAAAATTTTCATTATAGTAGAAATTTTTTGAAGAATTTATTGGAAAGAATTTCTTCTTTACATAGTTTTTTATACATTTTTTAAAATTTAAAATTGCTTTTGGAAATTTTGTTTAAAAAAAATCATTGAATCATGAAACCAACTGCGCAAAAGGAGTCAATTTGAATACACTAGGTAGCTATTTATGTACATATTCGATTTTTTATTCAAACCGCCAAAGAATTTTTCCAAACAAAGTTATTGGAAAAAATTTTCTATAAACAAATTTTTGATGATTTCGTTTTTTGGCAATTTTATTAGAGACTTTGGCCAAATTTCAAAAACCGGTATATAAGTAATTTCAAAAAAATATTCACAAAAATTTAAAAATTAGGTACCAAATTTTGAATTTTTTCAACTTCAAACTCTTAGTTATGTATTAAAATTTAAAAATTAGTAAATTTTGAATTTTTTATCAAATTTGTAAGTTTGGTTGAATTTTTAAAAATTAAAAAATTATGAAAATTGCAGAAATTTGAAGGAATTAAAAAATTTTTACTCTGCTTGCATATTATCACTTTTTCAAAAAATTTTCCAAATATAATTTTTTTTTTTTTTTTGAGATTGATTGGCTGGTCATACTTATAATAAGGCCCAAAAAGCCTTGAAAAAAAAAATACAAAAAATTGAAAGCTTTAAAAAATTTGAATTTTTTTTTCTCGTGTAAACGAAATTTTAAATATAAAATTTTACGATCTGGATTTACTTACTTGAAGGCCAAATTTCAGATGATAAATTTTTCATCATAAATACTCGGATATTCTCTTGATTGAATCCACGATATTCCACATAGGAAATGGACAAATGCACTTAACGAGTTTAGAATAGAAACCGCTACACGAACAGTAGCATCGATGGCAATTATGATCATGTCAAAAAACCGCTTAGCATCTTATTCGTGTTCTTTTTTGGTTAAAAAAAAAAAGAAAAAAAGGTTTAGTTATCGACGCTTGATTAAGCCGTAGACAATTTTCGAGGAATGTCCTATAGTCGGAAGACGACCCACTCTGTAATGGCGTTGAATGGCGCGTAAAATTTTCGGAATTGTCTTTGATGGGCTCGAAAGGCCTGATGTAGATAACGGTTCATCCGCTATGTGTATCAAGAGAGTGAACCTCTGGCATAAAAACAGAGTACAAGAAAAAGGAAAAAACAACGGTAATAAGAATTTACCCAAGGTGTAGGTACCTCTATATTTCGACAAGCTCTGTACGAGTACCTACACAAATACAAAAAGATCAAAAAATGTATACCCATAACGGTATACTCAGACTCACATTATGAAAGATTGCCTATAGTAATATAGCTTACACGTCCAAGTCCATCTTGTGTTCCTTCTACTTTTGCAAATACGTGCTGGCCGATACATACTAGTACAGTATAGGCGGTTAAATGATGCGAGAAAATATCGATTTTGAAACGCGCACGTTTGTACATAATCGATTGTGAAAAGGCCGACGAAACCGATTTAGTATAGAAGCAAATGCGATTGCTATGAAGTTGGCCAGAAGCCTGCAAAATATAGCATTATTGTATTTTTTTTTTTCGCAAAATATTCGTGTGTTATGTCAAACAGTAGCTATATCTGTGGCGCCAGACTATGGCCATATTTGCAAACCGTTATCCAACTGTATATTTACGTGTGTAAGTAAGACGGTTTTTCGCCTATTGTATTAAGCCTTTCTTTTTCCCTTTCTTTTTTTTTCGCAGAGAGAACGCGTATACATAAATGTGCAACAATAACAATAGATCGAGGTATATATAGACACGATAGACATATAGGTTTTTATTTATGTACCTAATCCTTTCGCAGAAACCATGTAATGTGTTTATACGTTGAACCGGGAAGGGAGGATGTCCTAGCGATAAGAAATTCGATTTTCGATAACATATATGCGCCTACAATGTAGAGAGAGTGATTTTTAATCCTTCGGCTGGACACGATAATATTTTCCAAATGGACAGAAGTCCATTTATCCTACCAGATCAGTGTGCCATGATGAAGTGTGCTCGTCATATGCCTACAAATATTGACAAGTAGCTTTTAGATGCGATTGATTTAATCGAGCCGGGCTCGTGCTAAGTGGAAAAATTCGAGAGACGTGGACGCGACGCGAAAGTGAATTTAGCCCTCGATAAATATCATACATTTAAATGCAAACTGTATCATTCGATGTCGACGTACCCCATACTAAGAGAGAGTGAAATATTTGAGCCGAGTAAAAGGCCCTTTATTAGATAACATGTTGAATTAGCGCGCTCATAAGCGCAAGGGTGGATGGCAGGGTGTTACAGACGCAGAGAAAAGGCAGTTAGTCGACATGAATAATATAAAATAGTACCTATATTCGCATTTTGTTAGTAGTTAGTACCCTAGTTCATGTTCATACCCATCGTTTAGGCATTCCTTTTCTCGTTCGGAAGTTTATGTTGTAGCAAGCAGTTGTGTTTGTTGGGTGTTTGTACTGATGTGTTGTGCGATACTTTTGATAATCTTGCTCGTTGTGACGATGGAAATGATGTGGAATGGAAGGTTGTGATTCATCAGTAGATAGGTAAATTTATATACAAAAATATCAAGTCAACTTTGTGTTGTAGAATTGCTCAATAGTTGAAAGTACCCCCGCCCCCTCATTTAAATTGGAAGAGTCAAGAGTGGCAGCGGGAACAGAAGTTAAAAAAAAAAGGCGAGAGCAGAGTGCTACTTTGAGGAAAGACCACTCTGAGGGTGAACAGTTTCAAAATTTTTGAGAATGAAAGGATTAAAAAGAGAGAGCAAAATTTTTGGCTCTTATAGCACTGCTGCATATTCTTCTGATTCTTGTGAATGACTGAATCGCTACAAATTTCTATAAAATATTTCTAATTCATGCAAATGACAGTGAATTCCCAAAAAATTTCTGTAAATTCTTCAGATTCTTGCCACTTACTGTGAATTCTTCAAATTCCTGCAAATTCTCCTGATTCTAATCAATGCTCGTCAAGTTCTAAATCCCTAAAAATTCTTCTGATTCGTGTGAATGAATGTGAATTTTGCTAAATTCCTGTAAATTCCTCTACTTTTTGCCAATGACCGTTGATTCTCACAAATTCCTGTAAATTCCTCCGATTTCTGCAAAGTGCAGTAAATTTTCCAAATTCTTTTCAATCTCTCTGATTCAAGCAAATAACTACCTATGAGTTTATGCAAGTGTAATTTCTTCTGGTTTCTACAAATGAAGGTGAGTTTTTCTAAACTTTTGTAAATTCCTCTGATTCATGATAATATCTGTGAAATCTTCCAAACTGCAGTAAATTTTCTTGATTCTTAATGCGAATAACTGTAAATTTATCTAAATTCCTGTAAATTCCTTTGATTGTGGCAAAGTAGTGTAGTTACTGTGAATTTTCCAAATTCCTCTTAGTCTGCCTGATCCATGCGAATAACAAACTATTAATTTCTGGAAATTCCTGTAAATCCCTCTGATCTGTAAAATTCTCCAAATTTCTGTAAATTTTCCTGATTCTTGCAAATAACTGTAAATTTATTTGAATTCCTATAAATTCCTTCGATTTTGGCAAAGCATGAGTAGTGTGCTGTGAATTTTTTAAATTCCTTTTAGTCCACCTGATTCACGCGAATAACTAGGTATTAATTTCTGGAAATCCCTGTAAATTCCTCTAATTCATGATAATATCTGTGAAATTCTCCAAATTCCTGTAAATTTTCCTGATTCTTGCAAACAACCGTAAATTTAAGTATTCAAATTTCTGTAAATTCCTTTACATAATTTCTGCTAATTGAAGTGAATTCTCTCAAATTCTTGTAAATTTCTCTAATCCATGCAAATAACTCCACTTTTCCTTAAATTGGTGTAAACTCTCCTGATTCCTGTAGATGACTGGAAATGTGAATTCCTTCAAATACATAAGTACGTGTGAATCCTTTTGATTCATGTGAAATGCAAAAGGCTGTTGGCTGTGAGTTTCTTCGAATTCCTGCAAATCCTTCCAATTCTGATGAATAATCCTGAATATTTGTAAATTCTTCTGATTCCTGCAAATGATTTTGAATTCTGTCTCCAATTCTTGTAAATTCTTCTGGTGCAAGCGAATGACTGAGCATTTCCACAAATTCCTACAAATTCCTTTGATTTGTTTAAATGACTGTTAGGTAATTTCACTAAATTCCTATAAATTCTTCTGATTTCAATGATTGCCTTTGAATTCCTGTTAAATCCTCTAAATTTCTTTATTTTCACTTGGTTTTTGCGAATGACTGTGAATTCCTGTTGAATCAACTAACGGAATGTATATGACTATATGTACAGTAGCTTTGAATTCGAATTCCTATGAATCATGGATGAATTCCTCTGACTCAGATGAATATTCTTGAATTTTTATAATAGATAAACGTTTCTGATTTATGTGATTTGGTGTGGATGTTCTCGAAATCATTGCAATTCCTATGATGGCTGTGAATTCCTTCAAATTCCTGCAGATATCTTATTGTTTCCTCCTCATGAGTTTTTGTTAAATCTTCTAAAGTTCAACGAGTGTCTCTGAGGTTTTAATTCCTGTGAATAACTGCGAACTGAAGTCCTATTGGATCTCTGAATTCCTGTGAATAATCTGAGTTTTTATGAATGACTAGTCGTGCCTCTGGCCCTAGTGGCAGTACACGGCACTTAAATATAAAAATAAAAATAAAAAATTGGATTGATCTTCTGCGTGAAAAATCAACTTGAGGAAAAGTTTCCTGAGAATTGTCAGTTCATTTGTAAATATTAAACAATATTCTCTCTACACCGCCCCCAAAAATACTCTGAAGAACTACTTAAGTAAATTAAGTAACTCGCCTTTTAAGTCATTAGCTTAGTACTTCAACACATCTACAGGGACTGAAGACTGAATTCTATGCCTTTGCATTTGGTCCACTTCACATCATCTATATCGGGGCTACGAACGGATGAATTCACGGCAATCCAAGTTCTACACGTCGTAACTTCTGCTCATATATTATATCCTTTCTTTCTTTTTTCTTGCAACTCTGCTCCCTAGGCCACAACTCGAAAGAGTGTATTCTTCGGCTTTGGAAAATAAATTGAAAAAGGAAATACAAAACAATACCGACACCATTGGTGTTTTAATAAACGCGTTGAAAATTCTTGGCAGTTGTTCCACCAATCAATTACTTAAAAAGTACACTCGATTGGAAAAAGCGAAAAAAGCCCAAGACTTCTCCTCCTCTCGATTCGTTGATGGTTGCCGAAGCAAAAAGTGTGGAAAAGTTTTTAAAAGATGAATAGCAGCACTTCGAGAGACAAATCGTTTAAAGTTTTTCAAATAAGCATTTCTCGATAGCCATCGTTCAAAATAATGTTCTTTAAAAACGATTAGCTTTAAAGTGTTGCTTTTTCCTTTGCTCACTTCTCTTTCCTGGAGTCTACTTCGTTCCTCTCGCTTTCTATCTCTCACAAGCTAAAAGGTAAATCTTATCTATACCAACTCTGGTGTTAAAATATAGACTATACCGTCTGCGCTTCTTGCCTTGGCATAGCACGTTCTCTCGTTCGTTGTTTCATAAGCCCTTGACGATAAGCCCTCCGCTGCACTCTCATCCGCAGCAAACTTTTTAAAAGCGTATTCTAGCGCCTTTAAATTTATAAACGACCGAAGAAGAATGCCGATTGGTCGGTGCGTACTTTAAATTGGCGAGGTAATCGAGCGAGGGTGAAGAGTAATCGATATAATACCTGCAACACACCGCCATATAAATATACACTTAGTGCGAATATAACTGAAAAGCACATTCACGGTGTTGCGCGAAACGCAGCAATAAATTTTCTTGTTAATCGAATTGTCGCCGATTACAAGCGAGTAGAGAGGCCTGGCATGCTGCAAAGCGCCACCTTTCGTCGCTGTTTCGACCGCCATTACAACAGCATCGCGCATAGAAACGACGATGAGACGATAGACGTGCGACAGATATGGCGAAAGAAAAAAATTGCGTAACGATTTGGTCAGCGTGTTTATTTTTATCATCTCTACTATGACGTTTATTTTTGCGCAGCAGAAAAAAAATTCAACAAAAAGGTCGGTTTCATTTTTTCCCAGGATTAGTGGAATTTTTTCCCTTTTGGTTTCGTGAATGGGTAGACTAAAATAGACCTCTTAGTAAAAATTTTCCCGTTCGTGTTTTCGCTGTCACGTATAGCATGACGCTATTTTTTCTTCTCTCGCGCGATAAAAACGCTCGATTTATCCAATTATCGCTGGAAAGCTCTTCGTTGAATGTACTTTTACTTGAAGTGAAAATAGGTTTGAAGATATGTTTTGTGTAAGGAGTAAAGGAGGGTGGAGGCGTTAACAATTGGCAATTCAGGTCCTAAGAGTTTGAACCGATAAAAATTCAGTGCATTAAAATTCAGAAGAAAAGGAAAAAATCAAGATTTTCAAGACTTAAATTCTCCTTTTTTTGAAAATTATTCTTGAATTTTTCATTAGGCCTAACAGGCCTAACATGTGACTTGAACTTTTTTGTCAATAAAAATTATTTTTGAAAAATTATTTACCGCCAAATTTTTTCCAATTTTTTCACTGATTTTGCATTTAAAAAAAAATCATTTTTGAGTGAATTGAAAATTTCTTTGAAAATACCATACCTAATTTTTGAGGAAAAATTTTTTACCAAATTTTTTTTCTAAAATTTCACGATTTTTCAATTTAAAATTTTTTTTTACATTGAAATGTTACTTATATTTTTAAAAATTTGAGAATACAGATTGTAGTTTTTGCATGCATCGGAACACGGTTACTTTTTAGTAACTTGGTTACTTTTTTAAAGGCAAGGTTACTTTAGTTACTTTTGGGCTCATTTTGGTTACTATGG
>FIZV01068000.1:0-12822 GCA_900050545.1 Trionymus perrisii | reverse complement strand
AAATACTTAATCAAATTTCAAAAAAAAAAAAATTAATCGAAAATTTCCCGAAATTTATAGATTTAATGAATTTAGAGGTTGTCAAATTTAAAGTATCGTATTAATTTATAAAATGTTGGAAATTTTTCAAATTTTGAACAATGGATAATTTATCAAACATGCAAAATTGCTTTTTATTTTCCTAATTTTGAACTTTTGTCAGGTTTTAAAAATCCATCAGACTCATTAGACTTCACAAATTGGCCTTTAAATTTTTTTTGAAAATGTAGATAAATTTTTTTGATCTTTATTGCAAAATTTATATTTTTCGGTTGGCATATTTCTGATTTCGTAGTTGGCATTTTCAAAATCCCCCCCCCCCTTCTCGTAAAATTAGTTTGGTCCGCTCCTGATAAAACCATAAATAAATAAAATAAAAAACTTGAAAAAAAATTGAGAGGAAAAGTAAAGTTCTTGTCTTGATTCTTTTTTTAGAAAAAAAATTCAGTCAAATTGAACGTTTTTTCAAATTTTTTCAGCACAACTTTTGTAGATTTTTTTTTCTTCTAGTCGTTTCCTTCAAAATTTCATTATTTCCTTCAAAAATTATTTTTATCCGTTTTTTTTGTCTTTGTTTTTTTTTTTTTTAAATCTGAATAAAAAAAATCAAGAAGAAACAGCGAGTTATGTTGAAAAGTTTGACAAATTATTTTGAGCACAAGAAATTATTTTTGAGCAATATTTCCATTTTCCATATTTCCTATATTTGATGAAATTTTCCGGAAAATGTTTCAAAAAATGGTAGTAAAAATAATTTTTGGTAGTGAAAATTTTCAAGTTTTTTGTTCTAATTTTTTTTTTTGGCTTAGAATATTAATTTTTCTCATTTCTTTAATTCACGTGAAATTGTTTTCTCGAAATACTTTACAAAAATTTGTTTTGTCTCAAATATAATTTCAATTTATGAAAAAAAAAAAGTAGAAAAAAAAGTTTTAATTTATTAAGAAGTGCGATGTTTTTGTTTTGGGGGGGGGGAGTGTGGATTCGAAGAATTGATTTTGAAGTGAATGGATTTCAAGTAATCTTATTCAAGCTTGAATTTTTAAAGTAAAAATTGGCCGGATTCCTTTTTCTCTTCTTTTTTTTTACAAATCATCGCGCCCTTTCGAATACTTCATTATTCCATTCTCATTTTTCGTTCGCTTAAATATCCACCTTTTTGCATTTTCATCATTCGCATTATTTAAATTATTCGCTAAAAAAATACGAATAAAATCCTTAAAATATTTAATTAATCAACTATGGAGGGGATAAGGAAGCACCGCAAATAATCTTTACAAATTATTAATTATCGTTAAACAAACGTTTTTAATATGCATATTAATCATCGAATTAATCATCAATGTAAAAAGAGTCAGAGAGGGAGGGAGTGAATAAAGGAACAATTACGGCTACGCATACAAATAATGCGGTGTGCACCGTGTTGGCTGCGCGACTCGTTGGGCCCAGCGGTGCGGTGTGTAAAAGAGTCGTTTTATCCATGCACACGTAAGAGAGAGAGAGAGACGATAAAGCGTGAAAGAAATGAAAGAATGATAACAGCGAGCGTAAGCACGAGCACAACACAAATATGGTAGAATACATGTGTGTGCGGTAACCTTATAATGGGAATTTTCTATAATGACGTCGTGTGCTCCGGCGATGATGCACCGGATGGCCACAACTGCTTGTATTTTTCAATAAACACACTCGACAATATCCAAAATAAATATCATCTCGATGGCAATTCGAAGAATCTGCTGATTTAACTCGTCAGCGTGCAGCAGGGCGCAAAAAATCGCAATGTTAACACTGGTCGGTTTGTTGTGCATCGAAAACGTTACTTTGGTTGTGTTTTTACGGTGCAATTTTTTTCTCTCGCGTACGTGTAGGTTATAAGCCACATTATGTCGCTTTTTTTTTACGTTCGCCTTTTTTTACGGTATATTTTCACGATAGCTATGGGCCTTTCGACGTTTGAAATTTTATTGGCGCGTGTTTCGCAGCGCAGGAAAGTTCGAATGTCGTACACGAGTTGCTGATTATTTTATTTGGGTGCGAGTCAAAGACGAGCAAGAATTGGCCACAGATTGCGTCGCAGTTTTTTTGCAAAAAGGTCTGGTCGATGGAGTTTCTCGTTGAGAAAAATTCGCGTACGAATGATTAATTTTCAATTAGATTTTTCCACGGTGAAATCATTTTAACGGTTGTTCGATTCGAATGCCTGGTGAAGGCGATGAACCTGTTTATGCAGATGGAGGGGAGATTGTCGTTTTGCCATTGTACCGGTTCCCCTCTGATTCCGTGTGTGAGTTTACTTCCTCGACGGTGTTTAGATTGTGAACCGGTCTATGGCAGATTTAATTACCAATATGATGGATCTATTTGTCGTATTTTTTTTCGGATATTTTAATATTATTACGGGAGAGCATCGAGTAAAGTACACATTGCTGGCGTGAAAAATGACTAAAATGAAAATATTATGTTAGCTTTATGTAGGTTAAAAGTGAAAGCTATTGCAACCGAACGTTATTAATACAATCATGTTGTTAACAAACTGTTTTCTAATAATGAAACATTTAAAAAAGTTTAATGACATTGTTGTGCCTGGAGACTGGAGTGGATTTATTTTTCACGTATGTCAGATTTTCCCTCGTTTATTTATTTTTCTCAAACGAAACAACGTCATGACCGAATCTCGAGTTTGATCATCATCGAAATACGAAGATGGTTTTTTCCATCTTCCGTATTGGGTTTTTTTTTATTCGAACCATGTTGTACATGAATGTTTAAGGGTATTTGAAAGTTTTCATATGTAACGAAATAGGTCCTGCGATGCTCTAACCCGAGCCACACGAGCAATCGATACAAATACCTTTATTTCTATTCAATCGAAAGATAATGGATTTCACGGTGGAAAGGAAATATTTTCCTCTATACCTGAATGTTTATTATGAATGCTCGACTGTAGTACGACCGCCGTATAAACCCTCTGCCTCTTCGCCTTCGTCGAAATATAAGATGGCGAAAATGCAGTGCACATTCTACACGAATGTGTAATCTTGTGTTTCTAATCTCGAACATAAGTACACTACACATTGCTTCGTTTGAGTTGAGAGATTTTCATTGAAAACTCGGGCGAATTATTTCGTCCAGTTTTTTTAATCGTCAAAATGCAAGTTTAGCGATGTTGAATCGATAAAAACGAAAAGTACACAAGCGAAAGAAAAGCTCACTAAATGATACGATGAGTGGCTATGTAATGGGGAAAAAATACTAAAAGGTGAACTATGTTTTAACCATGACCACAAAAATAAATAAAATATCACACGAGGGGAGTACGAAGAAAATATCCGTGATTTAATATTAAAGGTCGAGCTTACTCCCTTCTTCTCCTCACTACGTTTGGCTTCGTAGATCCCAACAATTCGGTTTAGCTTTTAAGGTATTTTTACTATTTTTTCTTTGTTTTGGTAAACAAATTATGCCAAGATTTACCGAGTAAGTAATTTTACTTCCGGGTAGATTACCTCGAAGGTATAAACAGAGAAATGATTTTACAAGATGTGGTAATTTTATATCTATGTAAATATTAGAGGAAATTAATTTGGTAAGTAGGCAGATTTTAAATGTGACGTTAGCTCGCAAAATAGTACATATTTTTCAGTAGGCTAGGTAGTGTGTTGTTTTCATTGCACCCATTACACCTCATTCAACTGACTGTGTGTTTAGCTGAGTTATTGTTTTGTCATCGGTTATTCTTGTTTGTTGATTGATATTTATTGTTCGATTTTTTGTTATTGCGTTCTGACCCGCTTACAATGAAGTTATTTTTATCGCGATTTTTGTGATAGATAAGTTGATATTTCCTATATTTCTGTCATTGTTGTTGTTAAAAAACATGCTGAATTGCTTTTTTGAAAAAGAAAAAAGACAGGTGTGTTCTTTCAAGATTTACTTACACTATTGAATTCATGTAAATTCATAGAAAACTTATATGAATTAATCCAAATGTCTAAAAATTCGCATTCCTGTGAATTTCTCTGAATGCGATAAATTTTCTATGACCGTGAATTCCTTCAATGGCTGTAAATTACTATAATTGCCTGAAATTTCTCATGTCAGTGAATTCGTTTGCATGCCTGAACATTTCTATGTCTATGAAGCGAAAATCTCTCTGAATTCCTGAAAATTCCCTTGCCTGGGAATTTCTTCGAATGCGAAGGATTTTTTATACCCGTGAATTCCTTCGAATATCTGTAAATTCCCAAACCTACGAATTCCTTTAAATACCTGAAATTTTTTATTTCAGTGAATTCGTTTGCATGTCTGAACATTTCTATGCCTATGAAGCAAGAATCTTTCTCAATTCCTAAAAATCCCCTTTCCTGGGAACTTCTTCGAATGCAAGGGATACTTTGTGCCAGTGAATTCTTTCGAATATCTGTAAATTTCCAAACCTATAAATTCCTTTAAATGCCTGAAATTTCTTATGCCAGTGAATTTATTTCCATGCCTGAACGCTGAACATTTCTATGCCTATGAAGCGAGGATTCCTCTGAATTCCTAAAAATTCCCTTGCCTGTGAGTTTCTTCGAATGCGAGGGATTTTCTTGTGCCAGTGAATTCCTTTGTATGTCTGTAAATTCCTATATTTGTGAATTCCTTCAAGTGCCTGAAAGTTCTCATGTCAGTGAATTCGTTTTCATGCCTGAGCATTTCTATGCCTATGAAGTGAAAATTCCTCGGAATCCCTAAAAATGCCTGGAAGTTTCTTGGAATGAGAGAAATTTCCTGTGCCTGTGAATTTACTTGAATGTCTGTTATTTTCTATTCCTATGAATTCCCCTGGATATATGAAAATTCCAATGCCTGTGAATCATCAGAGTATTCTGTTACAAAATCAGACTTCTGTAGTTTTAATATGGCTCATTTTCTGTTTCGACAAATGTTTCCAAAAATTTGATTTTTTCAAATGCAAAGTGACTACTGGACAACATATGATCCCTCACTCCATACGTGATAAATTCAAGTATGTGAAATTTTTTATGCACGTGAATTTCCGTGAATGCCTGAATATCTTTGTAGCTTTGAATTCCTGTGGATGCCTGGGAATTTCTTATACCTGGAAATTTCTATGCCTATGAGTGAGAATTCCTCTGAATGTGAATGTCTAAAAATTCCTATATCTGTGAGTTTCTTTGAACACCAGAAGTTTCCTATGCTTGTGTTCAGAAATTCTCCGGCACGAGATTGTAAATTTCTCAATGTTTTTAAAAATTCTAGTGCCTGTGAATTTCCTTAAATGCCTAAAAATATGTGTGCTTGTGAATTTCTTTGACTGCCTGAAATTACTTATGCCTATGAATTCGTATTAATGCCTAAAAATTTATCCCTTGGATTCATTTAAATCAACTTTAGAATGCCTAAAGATCCCTATGCCTGTGAGCTTCTTTGAATTTTTTTCAAATGCCTAATTCTCATGCCTTTGATTTTTAAAAGTCCCAATGCCGGAAATTTCCTGTGCCAGTGATTTCCTACCACGTCAGTGAATTTCTCTGTACTTTGAAAATTCCTATTTTTATGAATTTCTTCGAATGCTGAAAACTTTTCCGTGCTTGTGAATCCCTCAATGCCTGATAATTTTTATGCTTCTGAATTTCCTGGGCCTATGAATTCATACAAATGTCAAAATGTGTCTGTAGGGCTCATGCCTGTGAATTTCTCTAAATTTTTAGCAATTTGGAATGCCTCAATTCTTCGACTTTCTTAGGTAATTTCTGTGAATTTCTCTGAATACCAGAAAATTTCTACACCTGTGAATTTTTAGAATGCATTATATTTCCTATGCCTGTGAATTCTTTGTTTGCAAATTCCTATAATTTTTCTAAATGCCTAAATATTTCTGATCCTGCCTATGGATTCTTGTGGATACCTAAATATTTCACTACCTGTGAATTCCTATGAATGCGTAGAAATTTAGATGCCTGTGCAGTGTAAATTTCTCTAAATGCCATGTTTGAAAGTTTTCACGATTTCTTCTTAATGCCCAAAAATTTCCAAGTCTTTGAATTCCTTTGAACATCTGAAAATTTTAATCCCTGTGATTTTTGAATGCCCAGAAATTTATATGCCTGTGAATTCCTGTCGATACCTAAAGATTTCAATCCATGAATGAATTTCGTTGAATTTCTAGAGATTTATTTGCTTGTGTGTAGTGTAAATTTTTCTGAATGTCTAAAATTTCATATGACTGTGAATTTCTTTAAATTCCTGAAATGTCCTGTACCTGTGAATTCCTCACCTGTGAATTTCTCTTGTCTTTTAATGCCCATGAATTCCATTTCCTCAACTTGTGAATTCTTGTTAAACCTTCAAATTCTGAATTACTTGTCTGGTCTGGGTCACTCTTTTGTAGGTTTTTATCAATTCATTAGCGAAATGCTCGTTACGATCGTCGTAGGTATCCCCTCAATAGCATAAGTGACCTGAATCAGTGTTCAGTGGCCGGTTATCCATGCAAGAAAGGGGTTTGTGGGAAATGTGACCCCAACATCCAGTCAAGGTATACAATTATTACTAAATATGGCGGTAATACGGTCACACTATTTGCATGGTGACGAATATAAGTAGTATAGGAGCGGATTTAATTTATTTGCGCGTGTGTACGGACGTGAACGCGGACACAATACGTTAATAATCATCTTTCCTCGTCTCGCACATTCGGCCTGGGTGGCGAGAAGAGGAGGTTATATTCGTCGTATTTTTACTCGGTATAGGCGGCGGCCACCATACGAAAGAGTGAGAGAGAGAGGGCGAGTTTAGAGTTAGATCAAGTTAAGCGTGCAATTGTTCATCGCTTCGTAGTCGTAATTCTCGTTTGTCAAGAGCGCCGAACGCTAGCCCGTTTTACACTGAACAATTAACGTCATTATTGTGTAATTTGCAGTCGTCGATGTCGCGCCTGGATGCGAAAAATAGCCTAAATAAATTATAAAAACGTGTACCTAGACCTACGTATAGTACTTGCATGTGTACGAACTACGAACATACGAGTGTAGAACTTGTTCGTCATGCAAGACGATAGACGATACAGACGAGCACCGATGATTTTGAAAACCGCTTTATTAAATTTCATTTGTAAATAGAAACAAAACTGCTAGAACGAGCTATGGCTGAGGAGCTTCTCTTCGCCGATATTTTCGACGTATTTTTATGCGCCAGGAGGTGTATTGGTGTGTAATCGTGTTGGAGGCTTGTAAATGTGTGCTTACAAATAGACAGTATGCAGCCACGTCGATGTTCGTCGGTTATTTATGAAGAGTATTTTTTCCCTTTTGTGTTGTAAATTATTCTTCGTAGCCGTAAGTACTGTATATAAATGTGTGTATACTTATATACAAGTAGTAGGATTCGTATACAGCCAGAGACCAGATATTTACAAAATACTATTGTCAAATAAATAAAATCTCAGCGCAGATGGGTAATTGGTAGGGTACCATCGTGCTGAAAATATTACGCTAAACGGTCTTGAAACGTGTGCGAGGACATTGATCCGAATGTCCTAATTAATACTTAAACCGCATGGTTGGCGTGAAAATTATTCAACGTTGATCGAACTGTATCGCCATCGCGTCGTTTTTCCATTATCGTGACGTATTCTGGATGCGAAGGCAACGGGCAACGGCCAGCTCATGAATTCGAAGTAACTTAATATCATTATGTTGAAATTAAGTTACCAATTGTTTCTCCATTAATATTATATCGCGTTGAACAAGGTATAGCGTCGAAGATTATACTTACTCGATATAACCGCGGTAAATTGATAATCTTATTCGGTGTACACATTTAGTATTAACCAGTCGGTTTAAGAAAAGCAAGGCATAATTCGTTCTAATTGAAGTGGCTCCAAGAGAAGAGCGAAATGTAGACAGAGTTTCAGCTTCTATAAAGTTTAGAGTTTCTTTCAATTTTTTTTTTATAAATTAAAGAAAAAATGAATAATTTTTCAAAATTGTGTTCTTCTGAGTTGAAATTATCAAAACTCAGTCTATCTTATATTGATCTCAGGAATTCAGTTTTGCCATTTTCGAACGTTTCCGAGCATCCAGCATGAAATTCGATTTTTTCCAGAATTTATAAAATTCCCGGAATGACTAGAAATCAGTTTAGTCGGGCATGAGTCTTTTTTTTTATAATTCGTCATTTTAGCCAAAGAGATTTATGTTGAAATATTTTTTACCATTTCAATTAAATTCATTTATTTGTCGTCGATATTTTGAAAATTCTAAAGTAGAATTGGAATTCCCCCAGGAAGCGAAAAGGTGGCAACATCGATATTTTTCGTGCATTTCTTATCATTTGTGGCCTTTTAGCAGCCTCTAGCATAAATTTGATTTTTTCTAGAGTTATTATTGAAATTTGCTATTTTCAAAAATTCTAGCTGGTGAGTCTGATTATTTTTTTTTCAGTTTTTTTTTTTATTTTTTTCGATTTTTATGAATAAATCAAAAATATGGAAAATGTGAAATGAATTTTTTTTTCAGCTTATTTTGTTTTATTTTTTTCGATTTTTATAACTTTTTTCCACCGAAAAAAAAAATAAATAAATAAAAATATGGAAAATTTGAAATGAAAATTTTTTCTTCACTCAGATTATATTTTGTTTTTAGAGAATTTCACGAATTCTGAATTTTTCGATTTTGATTCTAAGTCGATTGATTTTCAATATTTTCAAAGGAGGCAAGGAGCATGTTCAGATGGTTTGATTTTTTCAACATTTTTTCGTCAAAATATTTTTTTTAGAAGGGATATTGTCTGAGTAAATTTTCTGTTGGAATTTTTTTTCCAAGTGGATTTTTTACCCAAAGAATTTCCTTATTATGATGTTTTTGTATTTTTTTCTTTGCAAGAGGTGGGGGGGGCGGGTGGTCAACGCTATGATTTTTTTCGTCAAAATATTTTTTTCCTCCTAATAGAACTTTTTCTCAGAGGGGACTACATATTTTGTGTTTTCAAATAATTAATTTTTTTTATGCGTATTTTTTTAATAATCAGAAATTTTTTAGAAAAATTGAATAGATTTCTTTGAAGAGATCGACTTTCCTGACATTTTTTTTTAGAATTTTTTTTTCAGTAATTATAATGTGTTACTCTTGTAAGATGAATATTACTTCGGAAGAATTTTTTTAGTGGATTATTTGCCAAGATGAGGGTAATTTTTTTCATGAATAATTTTTTGCTCAGTGATATTCTACTTTTCTATGTATCTTTTGTGAAGGGGGAAGGGGGTTAAGATTATGATATTTTCGTCAAAATATTTTTAACCCAAGAAATTTTTTTTCAGAATGGACTTTCTTACTCAGTTTTTTTTTTCAAATACTCACTAATTAAATTTTCTTTTCTACATTTTTCATTTTCAAGAAAAAATTCAAAATAAATTTTTTTAAAAACCACTTTTCCTGAAATTTTATTTGGAAAGTTTTTTCACTGGAGTTGTATTTTTTTTTTTAGTTTTTTTCTGATTTAAGGTACTATGTAGGTAATAGGTACCTATGTTAAAACTTGAGAGAATTCTTTGTGGGACTTTTTTTCTTAATTGGATTTTTTTGCCAAGATAATTTTTTCCTGGATATTTTTTTTGGCAACCCATGTTGATGTTGGTAGTTTTCTATACATTTTTCTTTGTGGGGGTAGGGAGGGGCAAGATTTTTTTTTAAATCAAAATATTTTTTCTCCCAACAGAAGTTTTTGTTAGAGTAGACTTTTTTGCCAAAAGAGGATTTTCTTCTAAGGGAAGTGATCTGCTAATTTTTTTGTTTACGAGGAGGAAAGAGGGTCATGAGTTCATAACTCATTGTGCTTTTTTTGTAAAAAAAAAAATGTGGTATGTCTTTTTCTCTATGTGGATTGTTTTACATAAAGATTAAAAAAAAAAAAAAATTGCAAACATTTTTTCTAACGTATTTTTTTCCATTAAAACAAAAATTTGGCAAAAAAAAATTCCAAGCATTTGTATTTCTTTGACAAATTTTATTTGAGCTTGTAGGAGGATGTTTTCACTTAGAGAATTTTTCCAACTACCTACCTAAGTACTTATTTTTTTCAAATCAGGAGAGTTTGACAACCTTTTTTTTGGGAGAAGAGAAGAAGGATAGATCGATAATTGAAATTTCCTAATTTTTTTTTCAAGAAGATTTTTTTAATGAACATTTTTTTTCTGATCTTGTTGTATTATTATTATAATAATTTTTTTGGATTATAATTAATATTTTGAATCTTGCTCAAAAACATTTTTCTTTTTCATTTATGTTGAAATATAATATTTTCAATTTTTTTTTAAACGATAGTTTCTTTTAAATTTAGGTTTAAAAATAGTTTTTAAATTTTACAAAAAAAATTTTTACTTTAATTGAAATTTTTCTACATTTCATTGAGGAACAAATTCTTGAAATTTGATTTGAAAACTTTTATTTTATTTCATTCAATTTTTATTATTTTTCAATAAAAAAAATAAAAAAATAACTTTGCAAATTTTTTTGGTTATTACTTCATTTTGAACAATGCGAAAAATAGAAATCAATTTGGTTAAAATTTCAACAAAAAAAAAATTCGAAAGCTTAAAAACATTCCAAATATATTTAATCGGTGTTGACAAAATTCACCAAAAAATCTAAATAATTCAATTGCCGCAGGCACTGAAAAAAATTTCGTCGCCAAAAAAAAAAAAATACCAAGAGTTTAAATATTTTCATTGATAATAAAACTAAGTCCAATGAATACGTTTATTTGTGTTTTAGCGCAACGTAATCGGATTATCGTCGTGTACGATACAGTAAAATGGAAGTAGCTTTTTTGCGAAAAACTTTCACGGTATACATAGTTTTCCTCTCTCACTCTTTTTTTTTTTTTCGCTGGCGAAGTGTAATTCTACGTTATTATGTTTGTTCTTTATAACCTAGCTGCGCGTTGGTACCCGTAAGAAAATTAAATTCGACTCGAAGAATTTTTTTTTTCAACGTTTTCTTTCAGTTTATAACGCTCCCACCTATTTTGTAAGTATACTTTTCAGTACGACTTGGCTTTGGTTAAAAAAGACGCGTAGTTGCGTAAAAATGATGCTTACAAATGGGAGGCATCTTGCGTTTCTTATTGTCATTATCAATTATCACACAGCGGTATTAAAAATGTTGGTAAACGTTGGTTTTTTTTGGCTTCGATCGAAAGAGACTGGAGTGAAGGAGAGAGAGGGGAGAAACTTTATACGAAGGTATATTGCGAAATAGGTACTCGCTTATATGGTAGGTAATAACGAGAGATTTTTTTTATTGTTGTACGTATCAAGTAGGAAATTTGATTTTCGGTATTATCAAGGTTATTTTTACAAACGAGCGAGGTACACGCACACACAAGAGCGAACCATGCATGAATTGCATACGAGACGTTATAATCGAGTAATTAAAACTATATCATAATGGTAGTCGGTCAATTAGAGCCTATGAGGCTATTACGACTTATATTTGTCATTTCCTACAAGCAGAAGCACATGTACAGTTATGTTGGTTTTTTTTTTCATCAAGTTGACACTATATAAGCGCGGCGTGTATTTACGTAACGAAGCAATTAGCCGTGATATGAGAGGTACAGAGGGAAATTATGAAGCGTTGTGTTTGAAACGTCTTACTTCACAGCGTTATGATTCATTTTACCGCTTCATCAATTGCCCTGCGAGCCTGCGAGCTTGCCATGCCGATGGTAAATTATCAAGACGGCCATGTTACAAGGTTGTATCAACTAATGACCATATGCCACCATCCAGGAAGATATGATTTTATAGGGTAAGAGCATACATAGGTACCTATGTATGTCTGCGTCAAGATTAAATTTGAGGCGAAGTCTCAAACGTTGAGCCTAATAAGTAGATTATAGGCACCTTTGGCGAGAAAATAACTCGATGATGAACAAATATAACCCATCAACGTGATGGATAAGTACGATTCGACTCGATGTGTGCGAGAATAAATCGTACAGATCACGCGTTTAAATAAACCATAATATATTCCATATCCAGATGAGATCACTTTAATAATTAGCTGGCGAAAAGTACAAACATATAAGCTAACATCGCAGCTATAATACATAATATTATAGGTACTCGACTACTCGGCAGTCGACACTCGTATTAGTACCATATCGTACCTGCGAGTATCGTCGTACGTATCGTATACATAAACGTAACCTTGCAATGCGTAAGCACGACCTTGTTGAGCAGCACGATTAAGTTTTTGTAATATCACGTGCGATAAGGTATTTATTCGCTGAGATTTTTCACGTCGCTATGTCGATCGGAAGTCAATCTAGTTCGGTCAGGTATTCGATGAAAGTGGAGCGCTCAAGTGCCAAGAGGTGAGGAATTTGCGTCGCCGTGGAACGAGTGCGAGTCGCGATTGAAGTTGCGACGAGGTGTAATAAATTATTTTATTACCCGGTAATAAAAAAAAATGAGTATAAAATTCGCCAAAATGTGTAATAATAAGGAGTGCAGTTAATTGTTTTTGTTAGGAAAAAAATCCCAGATACGAATAAAGCGAATTTTTTGTAACGAGAGTTTCAACTAGTTCGGCGAATAAAATTTTTATGGAATTTTTATTAAGATTTTTTCAGCTGAATTTTTTCGTAAGATGATTTTTTTCAGAGGGGTTCTTCTCGAAGTGATTTTTTGACAGAGGTTTTTTTGTAGAGTGAATTCTTTTGACGATTTTTTTTTTTGCTGAGGAAGAGTTTTTTAGCGAGACAATTTTTTCC
>FIZV01067993.1:0-14174 GCA_900050545.1 Trionymus perrisii | reverse complement strand
GTTTTTTTTTTTTTTTTTTTTTTTTTTTAAATAGAAATTTTCACTATTTTTTTTTTTCAGAACTTCTAGAATTTCACAAATCTTCAAAACATTGCCATAGAATTTCAAAAAAAAATTAATAAATACCTACTTAAACAAAATTTTCAAAACATTTGTCACAAAAGTCAGTTAATTTTCATAAAATATTATTTATATTTAAAAAAATAAACAGGAACATTTTTACAAGACATTGGAAAATTTTTATCAAATTACAAAAAATAAAAAAAATGAATTGAACCAGAAATTTTTTACGAAGTTAAAATATAAAGTTGGTAAATTTTCAAAGATTATCACAACTTTTTTTTGACATTTTGTCACAAAATTATGGAAGTTTGTTCACAAAACATTGGCAAATTTTTACAAAAACCTAGTTTGTTTGTTTTTTCTTTACAAAAGTTTAAATAGACTTTAGGAAATTAAAAGAAAAAAAAACAAAAAACAAAAACTTTTTTTCGCTAAACCTAAAAAAAAAAAAAATGGAACAAAATTATAGAAAAAAATTTACGTGTGTGGTCTTTCAATTTTTCACAAATCTTGAAAAATTAAAAAAGAAAAAAAGTTACAAATTTGAAGAATTGAATCATAGAATTATTCCAAAATTTTAGAAAGGTTACAAAAATTATCAATGAACTTTTCTCAAAATTTTAGAGAATCTTTCGCAAAATTTTTAGAGATTTTTTTTGCAAAACCTCAACATGTTTTACAGATTTCCAGAAAAATTTTCACAAAATTTCAGAATTTTTAAACTTTCGGTTCGATTTTGAAAGCAGTGAAAAAGGGATGATTTGAAAAAATTTTAACGAAG
Organism: Trionymus perrisii; assembly: GCA_900050545.1. Taxonomy (NCBI): domain Eukaryota; kingdom Metazoa; phylum Arthropoda; class Insecta; order Hemiptera; family Pseudococcidae; genus Trionymus; species Trionymus perrisii. The sequence goes on along the minus strand of FIZV01067993.1, from coordinate 13,330 downwards.
GAGAATTTTTGCAATATCTTGGCAAATTTTTTCTTTAAAATTCCTTTCCCATGCCATAAATTTCAGATAATTATTTTGTAAGCCTTCGTAGAGCTTGGAAGTTGATTAAAATTTTTAAAAAGTTGGTTGATATATCGCCTATGTGGATTACAATTTTCTGAGAGAGGCAACGAATCCGTTAAGTACTTGGTGAAAGGAATCTAAAATTTGAGTTTTTGTATTTGAAGAAAAAGTTGAGCTTCAATGACCTTTTCGACTTGAAATGTTTGAGAGTTGAACATCTACATACTGTTTTCATCGTTGTTTGTACTGGTACGTTTGAGCGTATTCGTAATGCGAAGCGAACTACGAAGGAAAAATTCACCACGAACGAGGAAAGAACGGCAGAGAAAAAAGCTAGTAGCAGAGGAAAACGGTATAATTTTATTCGCAATGTGTGCGAATCTTGTCGAGAAATATTTTTTGCACATAGTTCGGTGAGCTATTTATGCCCTGGAATTTATCGGTTAGACTTGCTCTTTATTTGAAAGTGGTACTTCACCGGGTCGGGTACTACGTATACCGACAGATCAGCTAGGAGTTTTTTCCTCTATTTAAAAGCTCGCAGTGTTATGGCTTTCCTAAATTCGGGATGCGAGGTATTGACAAGATTCCATATTCGGATATCGATCGTTTTGGTGCGGTTAGAGGAAAGAGGAACTTTACTGCGAAGTCAGGTGGCAGTGGAACGGAAAGAGGTGTAAAATTTTATGCGTCGAGTTTTCCACCATGTATATTGAGCATTTTCGAGGATTAAAATTGAACTTTTTACCGTATAATTATGCTTCATCTAGTCGATGTAAATTATAATAAGAATAACGACTTGACGAGTATGTGCCCTATAACGCTGCTTTTTCATAACTCTTATCGCAATTTGTTTTATTATTTAATATAGATACACCTACGCAGATAAGTAATGTGTTATCTTCCCTATGTTTTTCACATTATTTCCTAGTTCTAATTATTTTCCCGGTCGAATAGCACGATGCATGGTACGATCGTATGAAATTTTGTGACGAATTAACGTAGAGTAAAATTTTCGTTGATGGTGTTCGTGGCGAAAAAATAAGAAAAGTTCGTGTGTACGTAACACGTATGTATACGTATGTATGTGATATCGATCTGTTTCGTGTTGGGAAGTGTGAATTCGGTGTTTTCGCTTCGATTGTTGAAAAAGTCCCTGTCAAATGTTAATTTTTTGTGTGCGTCGTATAATGAATATATAATAGTTTGCCCCAATACGCGATTTTTTAAATTTTTTATCGCGAAGTGTCGTGAATAATTGTTCTATGTTTGTCGTAATGTTACCTTACTTGTAGTGAAATAGTGTCCGCGCAGTATCATTCGGTAGCAATTTCGCGACGATGACCGGTTTCGTGTGTTGTGATTCTACAGATACGAGTATATTGTGCAAGTTCCTCGTTGGTTTTCTACTCGCTTAATTTTATTGAAAAGTTCGCGTAAAATTGTCAACTTTTTCTTGTGTCGATCGAATATGCTCGTGCTTTTGTGTTTGTGATCCTCACTTTGGAGTTTTGTACGTGGTTTTCATTTTCCTCCTTATTCGATAATATAAATATTTTCCTTGATCAGGTGAGTGGTAACAGTAGTTACGATGTCGTGATATTTGGTGGCTTGGTATACATTTGTATTTAGAATGTTATTAACCCATAATGTAGATTAATTATTCTTTATTGTTGGTGTACCAGTACCCCTTTGCTAAACGTAGGCTACGAAAGAGAGAGAAAGATACGTGTTGGTTGAACTGTTATTATTGTACATATTTGCACGTAACATGTGTTATTTTTCATTTCATTATTGGCCACTGAGATATCTCATGATGTAAATTAATATTTTCTGTGTATAAGTGGACGTTCAATAATTATTTCGGTTGCTAAAATTGAATGTACGTACCTCAAAATTGCTAAAATAATAGTTTATGATGTGTATGTTTACATTATGGTTAAGAACTATTTCTAATGGTGGATTTCAAAGGTGATTGTCCAAGTGTATCTAAATGTATGGCGTGGATTTGTTCAAAACAACCCTTACAAATTATTAGTCAAAAAATATCTGCTGATTTGGTCGAAATGTTTTTTTTTGTAAACCTTAAATTACATCCAAATTTTTTTTTGGATTTTGAAGTACAGTGTTTTAAAAATTGAAAAAATACCTATACCACTTTGGAGTAGTTCCACACGTTATGTGCTGCATAAATGTTTATTCTAATTTCGTAATTTCTAAAAATCCACCCTGTATGTGCCTTCTTTGAATACTGAACCATCATGTGAAAAAATTATATTTTTAGCAAAAAATATAAAACTCAAAATTTTATACTTGGGTACAAAAAAAAAAAAAAAAAATTAAATGGAGAAAATTTTAGAAAATTAGCTACAATATTATATTCACCCAAGTTTTAGAATATTACACTCACAAAAAAAATCAAAGAAAAATAATTATTGTGACTATTAAGTTCAAAAAATTAATTTACCAAAATTCAAATATGAAAAAAAAGATAAAATCCCAGAAAAAATTTGAAACATTTTTTTTTTTTGAAATGTTGACCAAATTATAATAATTTCGTTTGTTATTAAAGAAAATTTTGAAAATTATTTTTGAAATAAAAAAAAAATTGAACATTATGGTTTTTGATTTTTTTTTTCTGGGTATAATATTTATCTATGTATTTGTATCTAATCGATGTGTTTATTTTGCTCGAATTATTTGAATGGTATCATCGTTAGGGAATCCCCAAACTTGCCCAAACCCAATTTTTTCATAATTTTTCGCCCTTGAAATGGTAATTTTTGGTCTAGATTTCTTTTCTTGCAATATACCATCTGAGACACCTTGATTCACCATCAATTCGTTAATTTTTTCCAATTTTCATTTAAAATAAACAACTCTCCCATGATGCCCTGGGGTCTAAATAACTCAGGTTCTAATTTTAGATTCCGATGTGAATCAAATATGAGGGTGTAGCTAGTAGCTACTAGCTAAGGTTTTAATGCTAATACAAATATAAAATAAAAAATAAAAAATTCCTGGCACTCACCGTTTTGAAGGAACACCTGCAAGTTTGGAAGTCATGAAAAATGACCCAAATTTTATATTTTAATTTCGCAAAGACAGCTGAAGCCCCTTCAGCCTATCCTCTGTGACACTACATGACATAAAAAATGTACTAAATCAAACTCAAATAAAAAACCAATCCGACTACGACTTAATATCTCTGAAAACAACCCAATCATCCCTTACTCACAAACTGAAATTAAAAAAAATACTCCAACTAATATCTGAAACTATCTAGAAAACCAAATTTAACCCCTCCTGTACATCATAGGCACTGGGCGTAAAAATCTTAGTAATTACCTATACACGCCCAGTATAAAAAAAAAATGTTTTGCATTTTTTTTTGGAGTTTTTGCAAATTTAAATTTAAAAAAAAAAAATCCTCAATTTTGAAAAATTTTAATTATTTAACGTAGCTATTAAAATTTTTCACTCCGAAAAAGAAAACACCAATTTTTAAATGCATCAATTGTTTTACGTTAATAAACTTGTTTATTGACCACATCCGCTACCCTCTGTGAGAGTGTGGGCGCATTGAAAATTAAAAAATTTGGCACCAAAAAGTTCATTTTCGGCGCACCCATTGATTGAGCAAAATGTTTCAAAAAATCTTTAGTGGAATTGGTAAATTTTGAAGATCTTTAAAAATTTAGTAAATCTTGAATAAAATTGAAGTTTGAAAATTTTCATAATTTGGAAAAAATTCGAAATTTGTTACTTTTTAAATTTTAATAAATTAAGTATTTAAATTGGATCAATTTTCAACGTTGTACGCATTTTTGCAGTTTGACAAATTTATATTATTCTACGAGTAAAATTCAGGAAATCTTGAAAGTTTAAAAAATTTTGGAAATTTTGGAAATTCCGATAGTGATAAAAATTCAATGATGAAAATTGAGGTTTTGGTAGTTTTTAAATTTGAATAATTTTCCGAAATTACTTCAATTTGTCATAGTTTGATGAATTTTTAAAATGTTTGAAATTGATGATTTTTCTTTAAAATTAGATAAGTAAGTACATTATAATATATTATGTAAAAATTTAAAATTTGGTAATTTTTAAATTTTTAAAAATTTTTAGAGTTCGGTCGTAATTTTTAAAATATGTACTTACCTAAAATTTAATAAACCTTCAAAATTTGGGGAAAATGTTGAATTTAGTGAAAAATTGATATTTGCAATATTGTTAAAATTGACAAAATTTTGGTAATTTTTAAATTTCAGTAACTCTTTGTGATTACCTAGATCAGTTTTTTTCGTTTTTAAATTTACTATCTATTCATCTTTAAAATTTGATTAGAATAATAATTTTTAAATTTAAAAAAAATGAAATAGCATCAATTAAGTATTAAAATTTATTAAATCGACGAAATTTAAATTTCCAATAATTTTAAAAAATTGGATTAACTTTTTGGTAAGTAAACTTTTATGATTTTTAAAACTTAAAAATTATTTTGAATTTAGTGAATCATTGAAATTTGAGACATTTTTAAAAGGGTTTGTTTTCAAAGGGTTTTGCGAAAAATGAAATTTTTCAAAAAAAAAAAAAAAAAAATGAGTTGTAGGCGATTTGCTTTGTGATATTCGCATACGATAGTTTGATCAGTGATGCCATTAATTGATACAACATTTGTGAAGAGTTGGCATTGACGGCATCGAAAACGCTTTTATGAAAAAGTTGAATGCTTCGTTATTGAGAAGAAAAATATCGACTGGCAAGTTGCGTCAACATTGAGACATCTGTTTTAGAACCGTTTCGTGAAGAATGGTTCCTCGTATATGCAACCGCAATACAATTAGTTATTTTTCGACTCTGCTGTCTGACTTATTTTACACTGTTATGCATGGTAATAAGCAAATTTGTACAAATGAGCGAATAACTTTGAAGATTTTAGGTTTGAGAGTGAAGTCTGAAGTGTTGAAAGATGAGAAGTTGGTGAATTTATAAAGCAGTCGTATTTCTCAAAATTAAGTATTACGTATTATCTGCTCGGTTTAACTTGAGCCAAATTATAAGTTAATTCGACCATTGATGTTATGGAGGCGGTTCTCATTTCTCATGAAGATCCAAGACGTTTATAACTTCAAAATTTAAAAAAATATTAAGATGACCATTGAACACTAGTTGAACCTATTACACAAAGAATTAAAAAAATGATTACTACAGAAGTTGAATAATTATTTAAAATTTGAAGATTTTCAAAGACATTAGTTCGGTACGTTACCTTCCCATCCCACAACTTAACAAGATCTCATGAAAAAGCATCAGCACTAAAGCCTAAACCTAGCGGGCGATTCACTCGTACGCATCATTTACCTTCAAGCTGCAAACGTACATACCTTTACCTATATACGCATTCGTACATATATGTATACTCGTAACAGCAATGCCGGTCTACCTGCAAAAATCCCTCGCAATATAAACACGTTTTTTTCTCCTTCAAAGGTGTTAATAAGTCTATTATCGGGCGTTAATAAAGACATTACCGAAGTGGCATTAGCATTTAACGTCAGTCGGGCCATTTTCGTTTTGAAAGGATTATTTTTCATTTCGATCTGGTTTTCGAAATCATCTGTTTGCAGCTTGAGAGAAATTAATTATGATAAATATATGTTCGTTTGGGACCTGGTTTCCATTTAAGGTATTATTGTTTACTCGGACGAGGCCGACATGACCCGTTATTATTCTTAATTTTGCTTTGAGATTAATTACCAACTTGTTAAAATATAAGAGGAAAAAATTACGCGAAGAGCTTAATTTGAAAATTGGTAAATCTTCGAATGTTAACGCTTAAGCATATTTTTATACGATCGACGTGCTTCGCTTACGCCGCGCTGCGCCGCGTAATACGATTTTTCGTGGAGGACAAAAATGCCATTAAGTGAATACCTATGCTTTGTTTTTAATTTGGCCAGACGTAAACAAACTGTTTACTTTTTTTTTCCTTCGGTCGGGAAAATTCGCTAAATTAATCAAACGTGTTGGGATTTTCGGGATGATATTTACTTTCGGCGACTGGAAAATTTTTGTAATATTTTCGAAGTAATCGATGTAATGAGCTGAGAGATTCATTTTTCCATTATTTAAAATTACATCCGAGTAGGTATTTCATGGATAAACAAATAAGCAACGACGAATTCTAATGGTAGGGAAATAGGCAACTCTCTATGCCCAAATGCTCATTGAGCTCTCTCCGATTAAGGTCGAAATATTGAAAATATTATTGTAACGTTGAGTAAAACTTTTTTGCTGAAAAAAATATTTTCATCGGAGAAATTCAAATGTCAGAAATAACAAACATTATTACGTAGTTGAAAATGACCGAATTTTTTTTTTTAGTCCAAGTGACAGAAAATACTTATAAAATTTTAAAAATAACAGAAATTCACAAAAAAAACGAAATAAATCAAATCCTCGAAGGTAAAAATACAAAAAAATTGACAAAATTTGTTTCATTTTTCTATCATTTTCGGTTGTTTACGTTTTTTCTGTCATTAGCAGGAGAAGGGGAATGCGGGTTCAAATGAAAATTCAACTTTAAATTCGTGTTTAGGAGGGTAGAATTATGTGGAAACGACTCCAATATAATCGACTTGCGTTCATCTTAAAAATGAAGGTTGAAGAGTGGGGGTTGTCTTACTGCAAAAGGGTAGTTAGAGATGGGGAGTTCCTTCCTAATGGCGTTGTAGGTATGAATTTTAATGAAAATATACGAAATGTCGTTTTTTTATCGCGAAATCACTCTTCAGCAAAAAATGGCCAATTTCAATCCCTTCCCTAAAGGTGTACAATTGAGGGAAGTGGGTCATGTTTGGTATCAAATGAAAGGAAATTTGATGTACTTTATCCCCCCCTCTTCCATTTTTGCCCTAAATATCACAGTTTTCCCGCTATTTGCAAACAACTAAAATTGTGAATACGTTTTGCCCCCTAGAAAAATTTGCACAAGGTGTGGAGTGGTTGCGTTCGTTGTGCACACTAAGGGGACCCATACCAACATATTGGGACCATAAAATCTTTTCCAGCATTTTTTTTTTCACCTAAAAAGCTAATTTGCCTAGACTATAATAGCTTTCGATAACAGTACTGAAAAAGTTGTAGACAGACGTATGACGTATAAAACTAGTACGCTCGCAATCGCGTCGAATCGAAGATACCTAGACCTAGACGTACGTAATTTATACGCGCGCGGATAAATGTAGCTAAAGAGTACGCCTGGCCTGGCACAGTTCACCACACGCACACAGTACCTCGCTACCGCCTCATTCGAGCTAGTCTAAGAGCAGACAGAGACGAGCCAAAAGTGATTTTGAGATTTTCACGTGAACTGCGATTGCGAAAGCGCGAGAAGAAAATTTACACAACAACGACGACAGCGACAACGACAACCGCAACAACGTCCGAAACCTGTAAAATGTTTTCGATAGGAAAAGAATCAATTTTTGTTGATGAGTTTTGCAAATGAACGCGAGTCTTTTGTTAAAACGAAACCGTATTTAGCGAACCCTTCGAAAGAAAACGCTCCGCGAATGTCAGCTCTTTGTTTACTTTTAACTAACCTCTTTTAATTTCAAAATTATTATTCATTCAAAAATAAATTACTTCGCAGACATTTCAGAAGCTTTTTCAATGCGCAAACACGCGCAAAAAAAATAATTACTACCGAATGGCTGACTTACTATTATTACGAATAATTAATGTAGGTATAGGTACCGCGTTTACGCCGCTACAACATACTACACGTACACATATACCTACTGTAGGTATCGTACGTAGTGTACGAGTACGCAGTGCTCCACTATGTACATTGTACACCTATCTAACCGTAAGATGAGATAGCAAACACAAAACATTAACCCAACAATCGCACTAACAATCCACCGCCACCGTCGGCGTCGCGTCGCCCTCCTTACTCGCACCTTCCCTTCTTATCCGCCACTCACCCTCATTCGACGTTCCTTTTACGCGGCAACCTTTTATTTTGTCTTTGCCTTTGCCTAAAATATACCGGGTATAAAACGTGCTATACGCACTACCTACGTATAAGGCTTGCTCCAATTGAATAGCTTTAGCTAGCAGCCTAGCAGGTGCATGGAGGTACACTACACACTTCTTCTCTCGAGTATCATTAATTACTCGACTTTTGACTCGTTTTTTAAACTAAACGTCGCATTTATTCGCTTTTACGTACTCGTACTTAACTACGTATATACGTACCTACGTTTACGTCTGCTCGACTGTAGCTACTCGCTATTAACGCGCGAACTAAGCTAGCTACTGGTATACTTACAACCCAGCCGCAGCTCCCATTTCAGTAATTTTTTATATTATTTTGTTATTATAGCCCCGTAGTAGGTAGTTATCAGAATTTTGAATTTTTCGTCATTTTCGCTTACATATGTTAAATTTTGTGTTTGTGTCGGTTGTGCACCTTGAAAAGTTGTACTTTTGAATTTTTTGTCATTTTCACTACTCCCCGTCGTCGTCGTGTCAAACCACGATTTATACTCGTACAAATGTCAACGAAGTACGAGAAAACCACCTAATCAGAAATCAAAATCAGAGATGTCACGTGATCTCGTTAGTTTAGTATGGCTGCCTAAAAACGTGTTATTGAACGTTTTGATTTTGCTAAAAAAGTACAAATAAGTCATTATTTATTATTTCATTAGGTTTGAAAGAGATGTGAAAACAATTTCCCATTGTGCAAAAACAGAAATGTTGAAAATTTTCTTAAATGAAATTTAAAAAGATATCTTTGAAAAATTTTAAAAAAATCTTTCATTTTCATTTTTATTTTTTAGTTTACAAAAATTGTTTTAATATTTCTTTTTTTTGAAGTTTTGCTGTAAAAAATCAGAAATCATTTCAATAATTTTCTTGAAAAAAATTCAAATCTACCATCAACATTTTTTTTATCGATTTTCTCTAATCTTCCGAAAATGTTTTCAAAAGAAAGCAGCGATTTAAAAAATTTGGTTGAAAAAAATACATAATCCCATCAGAATATTTTTTTTTAATAATTCTGCAACGGAAAAAATCGTTTTTCTCGTTTTTTGAAAGAAAAGTTTTTGAAACGTTTCTAAAAAATATTCAAAAATTCTATTGAAAAAAAAATATATACCTATTTTTCAAAATTTTACGAGAAATTGTTCAAGACATATTTTTTAAAGAAAATATTTAAAAGCTTCGAGATCCCCGTTTCCCTTCTATAAGAAAGATTTTTGTTGGAGGAATTTTTCTCTATTATACCTATTGATTTTTTGTGCAGAAAATTTTGAAAAACATACTTACTTCATTTTCAAAAAAAAAAAAAAATTGAACGCAGCGCTGTATCAAAATGTCTGACGAAATTTTTAGTAGGTAACAAACAATACGATATTAACCCTTTGAAGTTCGGGAAAGACTGCCAGATTAAATTACAAAACGTTTTATATGAGGGGTTGAATTGAAAAATTAAATTTAAATTTTTAACAAAAAACTTGAGTGGAGTCAACCCTGCTTTTGGAATTTTAGGATTTCCTTAAAACGACTTCTTGAATTTCCAAAACAGAATTTGGAGATTGAACCTGAAATTTAGGACCAATGTGAAGAGCACCTATGATGAAATTTCATCAGCTAAATTTTTTTGCGAATCGACCTCACAATTTTTAAAAAACCCCACAATAATTTGGAATTTTCTCTGTAATAAATCTGACCTCGTTGATTTTTTTTTTGGGTGGGGGGGGAGGGGAGGGTATAGTTTAGAGATTTTTTCAAATTTTGTAAAAATATAAAAAGTAGTGATTAAAAAAAAAAATTAAAAAAAAAAAACTTTAGATAGGTATCCGGGCTGAGCATTCCTTGTAATTTTCTTTCATGATTCACTTTTATTTCGTCTTCTTTATCTCTGTTTCCATTATTGACTTTTTTAAAAAAAAAAAATAGGTATTAACATTTCATAAAATTTGATATAAAATCGTCAATAATTTTTTGTTCGACTTTTAAACATTTTGTTCAACAATGGTACAATTTTTGTAAGGTCTGTTACTCTCGACTGCAGTTGAGTTACCTATTTCCAAGAGGGCGAGCGACTTTGTATGAGTATGAGCTCTCTTCTAAACCTTTGAAATGTCCCTGGTAAACGAAAAACAGTTATGATTGTGAAGATTACACATTGTACTTACTTTAAGAAAACTTGGGATTGAAGAAAAAAGTGATGGATAGGTAAAGGAACTGAGTATACTGTATGTGTGAAATGAAAAATGGTTTACAATTACGCGGACGAGGTGTAGCCAAGCCGATGCTATTGCTTGTCAGTGGTATAGTCGTGTGTGCAGCACGATGCGACGACATACTTTTCTTTTTTACAGTATGTCTAGGTATGTAATGGTAAAGTAGGATAGGTACTGGGAACTGCCAAGGAGGAGGATGCCAAAGACACGAGACAGTACGTTTGTCGCGTGCCCATTCCAAAGAAAAGGAATTCTTATGAGGGAAAAAAATCATATTGTACCTCAGCTGATGTAAAGAATTACGTTTCCGTACATCTTTTATATAGTACCCAACAAAACAAAAAAAAAACTATATGAAACGAGACGAAAGGGAGGAGGAGAAGAAATGAAAGCGGTATTTTATTATTATTATTATTATTATTTATTCTCTTATTATGATTAAAACCTCTAACTACACGTAGGTAGGATTTATTTTTGTCTCAACTTCCGGTATACTCGCATTGTTATACGAATTTTATACGCGTACCTCTACCTACTAGAAAAAATCGTCTTCATAGTGATGGCGGGGCTGCTTGGTGTCCGCGTAGATATCAGAGGTACGCATCTTTCTATACGTTACCTACGTACCTAAATACGTACTAGTATGTATGTACGAGTACTTTGCAATTAAGTACCTAGTACCTAGAACTAACCCTCGTGCCTTTCCTCTCCTTCCCTCTAGCCCGGGGGCGTACGCGTGTACTTTGTAAACTGATAGTGCGTAACATCTGCATCCTTTGTAGCTGAGCTGCGTTGCTCGTAGAACTATAATATTATTTGAATTTGATCTTATTCTTCGACGCGTATAGCGACACATAAAAATCGTGATCGTCTTCTTCGTTCTGCGCGTACGAGTACCTAGTTCAAAAGCCAATCCAATAATAGGAGGACCCGCGACGAGTTGTTTAAGTAATCTAGTACTAGTAAAAGAATGCGACGCGACCGACTGAGTGAGTGAGTGAGTGCGAAGGGACAACACTTCTCGCATTCGCATGGAGCGCAGCGAATAAATACCCTCGTATAAGTGGCATGGCATGGCATGGCATGGCATGGCAGCGGCTCGTATACGCGTCGCGCACCATACGTAGACGTACGTAAACGAATATCTCACACACAGAGACACTCGGTACTCGTAAACCGTGTAATGTGCCTCGCCTTTCATAAGTTGCTATAACGTTTATGAGAATATTCCCATCAACCTTCAACGCCATCATCACTTCAGGTCGCAGTCGTGTCGCGTCTCGTCGCGCTGCGATTGCGTCTGTTTTCCTGTTTTCCGACGAATCCGACCGATTCTTGAGCGCCAACGTTGCGCTGTGAAGAAACAGACAACAGATGCGGCTTCGAAGATGAATATATCGTATAGGTACCTACGTATATATTTTTTTGAAAATTTTCTCCATCGTCGCGCCTGTTGTGGTCAATTGAGCCGAGTGCAGCGTCCATCTTCGTGTCGCTCAATTACGAGCAAGAGCAAGTTGAACGAATCAGGGTGCAGTTTGCACTTGCAGTACAAGCGCAGCAGCGTGTAGCATAGAGTGCATTCCGCGTTCCCTTCGAATACCATTAATCTTATCTAAATCTAAAATGAGAATGACGAGCGAGGGGCGACACTGCTGTGAATCTAGCTCGAAAATCGAGACGGAGACGAGAAAATCCCATCCATCCGACGCGATGGTTTTTTATAGTCGGCAAATTACCGCGGTATTAGTGAGATTAAACATCCGACCGTGATTTTTAATGGAACTTTCATAGCAGTACTGTACTAGTACATTACGCAGTGCAGTACGAAGCTAATCTTTGTAACACTACGAGTACATATACGCGAGTACGTACGAGTACAAAATGCGATGCGCCGCGCCGCGCCATGCCACCAACTCTCTGTCATGTCATAAATGTCTTATAAGTACCAAGTATGGATTCGTATGTAATGTAATTACGTACGTCTACGTATATGCACAGCGCAGCATGTGCAGCGTAGATGAAGTACGTAGGACGTACTACGTACTCTAGTGTAATCGTTCTAACTTCTAATCAGCAGAGATTCGTATTGCATGTGCGATGGATGACAAATAACGCACAGTGTGTCTGCTCATGTTTGCAACCTGCAATGCTACGAATGGTATCCAATTTTTTCCAACATATTTTTGCTGCACCCTCTCCAAGAAGTGTCTCTTTCTACTACAGCTAGACCTTCGCACATCGAATCTGATTGACTAAAAATACGTTTTTTACCGTGAGGGTGAATGGACCGGGCCAGTGTTGTCATATTTACTCGTACTATAGCCACTTAGCCACTATAGGAATACACACGTTTCACTTTCGCATACCCACAACTGAGTATGGTCATTGGTTAGTGTGCTGATGTAATTAGTTATTAGTTGTTAGGTTGGTACTCTAAAGATCACCCGGTACCAAAACCCATAGAGTCGTTAGTACTATTTTAAAAAGTGCACGTGCGCGTGACAAAAGGTGAAATCGCGAATGTTTATGATAACGTCTCGTTGCGCAGATTTAATGTATTTGTAGGAATACGTGCTTTGCTTGTTTCAATATAGTGAAGAAGTTACCCGTATAACATTAGTCAGCAGCCAACTGGAAAACACTACGGTACCTATATATCTAGAATGCTATACATATACATACGTACTTACAACATGTGGACACAAGTTGTAACAGTATAAGTCAAAAATCAGTTTGGTTTTTTGCACACCGATTTACATTGCTCGAGTCTCGTCAATGTTGCCTTTTGTCTTCGGTTTCTTGCAGGCCATTTTTTAAGAAATTTTCACTGGGTGGCCAAGAGTACCCTTTTCCTCAAAAGCGGCGATTTTTAAAAGAATTTTGCTTTTTCGTTGAACAAAAAATCTTATATTTTTAATATTTTCATGTTTTTACTCTGACACGCAACTGAAAAACTCGTTACGAAATACCGTGTCAAAAATAGCGTTTCTCTGACTTTTAAA
>FIZV01067942.1:0-12627 GCA_900050545.1 Trionymus perrisii | reverse complement strand
CTAGCGATGGGGACTTTTAGTATGTTGTTTAGGGTGGTATTCTCTACATTTTAAAAAAAGTCCCCTTTGAAAGGAATTTTCCCCGTACCAAATGTCTAATAAAACGCTTGGCCTACAAAGGAATAAAATTTTTTTGCTCTAGAAAATTTTTAAGAATTTTCTCAAAAAAAAAAAAAAAATCAACAAATTTTGATAAGTTTTGTTCCCTCTTCCTCCTCCAATCTACATAAAAATTGAGACACGATAGAAATTTTCATCTTTGAAAACGAGTAAGATTTTTTTCTCTAAAAATGAGAATACGATCTCTCTCAAGAAGCAGAGCTGTTTTCCTCAAAACTAAATGAATACCTAAACAAAATAATAAAAATTGAAAATTTTTCACATCAATTCCAGAAAAATTGTCATACCCCATTACCCAATTTTTCATATTTTTCCCCAAAAAAAATCTAGTTTTTTTCTCAAAAATGTAAGAAATATTTTTCCTGCAACCAAATTGGAAAACAAAAATCCTAAGAAAATTGAGGGTTTTTTTTTTTCTAAAAATAAAACGATAATAATAATGATAAATTTTTCTTCAAAAAAATTGTGAGATAACTTATTTCTTAAAAATTTTGGAAATGGAAATACTCCTTTCTCCTCCTCCTCCTCCTCCTCCTCCTCACAAAAATAAAAAAATTCTTCGTCCAAAAAATTAAAGAGATTCTTTTTTAAAGAAATTATAAGTATCCGAAAAAATCAAGATGAATGTTTTTTAAACGTTTTCTCTAAAAATGACAAATTTCTTTCTAAAAAAAAAATATATATATAGGTACGGTAATAAGAATAAATCCTGAAAAATTGAAAAAAAAATCTTGAAAATTGAGAAATATTTTATTCGAAAAAATGTGGAATTTTTTCCCCAAAAAAAATGAAATTACTTTTTCCTGAAAAAGTTGAGAAACTTTTATATCTAAAAATATTGAAAAATTTTATTCTTCAAAAAAACTAGGACAAAAATTCTCAATCGGATTGGGATGTTTTCTCCAAAAATAAGCGATTTTTTACGCTGTACTCCGCAAAATTTGAGAAATATTTTTGCTGTCTTTGACTCTTTGTAACAAAAAAACTGAAAAAAATTTCCCCAAAAAAATGGAAACAAATTTTTTTTCCCCATCATAAATAATTAAGAAAATACTTACATGTTTTACGTCAACTCCAAAACTCATTAATTTGAAAATGTTGGGACTGGAGCACTTGATCTAGTGCTGAGTTGCCGACCATTATTTGTAGAAAAATATATAATGAAAAAAAAAAACTTATACATTGGTCCCTTTGTCTTAGGTTCATTTCATACAAACAGGTAATCGATCGGAAAGATTAGTTTCTAGGTTTGTTTACTTTTTCATAATAATAACGTTACGAAATATCACTCTTGGCTATTGTATTTTTTTTTCAATTACCCACTAAAGCCATATAAACATAAAAAAATTGAATAGGTATTTTGAAGAAGTACAATGGAAAATTTTGATAGGATATACTTGAAAAATTTATCGTCAACAGATTTTTTTAAATCCAAAAAATATTGAAATCGAAGTAAAATACACTGTATAGGTATTTATGTATTTACAAATAATAGGTAGGTAGTTAAATAGAAGAAATTTTATTAGCATAACCATTCAAGGACCATAAATCAATACTTGAAGAAAAAAGTTATTCGAGTTGAAGACCCAACAGAGTTCGATTCGATCGAAAAAAAAATGAAAAATTCGCGTCTGTCTCTGTATAAAGTAGGTAGAGGACGTTCAATGAACATGTAACTCGATTATTCGTCAATTACGTAGGTAATTTTTTAATAGAATCTTCCATCCGCTCCGCTGATTAAATCTCCTCCTACTTTCTCATCATTGTCAACTTTTACGCTGGTTATCTGTTCCGTGTTTTTGTCAAGTTGTTCTTCCAACTTGCTAATTAAATTATCACATTGACATCCGTTGACTAGAAGTGCAAATCCAACGTCAATATGGTTCAAATTCAAGTTCATGACGTCTTTCTACATACGTTTCGGTTTATCTCATGGGTACCCTTTTCGGCATTTCACAAAATGATATCCTTGCTAAAAATATTCATGATTCATGCTCACCATACACATGAATCATATATATAGCTGAGCGGTACCTACGTACGCAATTCTTCCATTACACGTACAATATTGAAACTTGAGAACCACTCGAGTACCATTTAAGTAACCAAACAATACTTGGAGATAAAAAAGTTTATAATATACGCTGGCCCAATTAATGCACCAATATTCGTATAGTTATCGCGAACTAGCCATGTCGTTGGTGAATTTTAACGTAGTTTTCGATCATTCGGATCTGATCTTTTATACCGGTGAACAGATCACCGGTCATGTTACATTCAAGCTTACCTCATCCAGAAGTTTAACTTGTAAGTAGTCAAATAATGCAGGGACTTTGATGGGTATATATTTGCTGACGAAATCATCTAACCTATCGAATATTATTCCAACAGGTGTCAAAATCAAAATCAAAGGTAAAGCCAATGTAAAATGGAGCGATTTAGTGACCACTACTGATAGTAAAGGAAAATTACAATTTGGAAGGATATGGCGGACCAGCGACGAAGAATATTTCAAAACCGTGATACCCCTTGATCAACAAATCGGTAACGACGAAATTTATCGACAATTTAAGTACTTGTACGTGTGCTTTTCAACTTATCAACGATCTGTTTTTATTCACAGGCAAATTTGAATTACCACCAGGACAGTACTTGTATCCATTTAGTACTACGCTGCCTGCAAATATACCTGCTTCTTTCGTCGGACTCCATGGACGTATATTTTATTACGCCAAAGCGACCGTTATGTCTGAAAAGTACGACAATGTTGAGAAGAAATCGTACTTCAGAGTGGTAAATACTCTGAATCTGAATCATTACCCAGCTCTAAGAGTAAGCTAAAGAAAATTTAATTTGTAATAGGCACATAAACCTACGTATTTGAAATTGTTTTTAAAATGATTCGGTTCTTCTTTCAGTCCCCTCTTGTCGTTGAAAGATACAGAAGATTTTACCAGTGTTGTTGTTTGCCTTCTGGAAAAGTATTACTCACAGCTTCTGTGCCGAAAAGCGGATTCGCCAAGAATGAGACTATATCGTTATCACTTCGGGCTAAAAATGATAGCTCTTTTCCTATTCGTGAAATTTTCATATATTTAAACAGAGTAAGTTTTGAAATTGTTCACAACCTCGTAAGTTCTATTTTCATATCTCTTAAAAAAAAAACTTACTCGTATCTTTTGTCAAGCTATTCGTCTTACTTGCGTGTTATTCGAGTTGCATATTTGAGCTTTAGAATTATATGTTACGATTTTCGAAGTTGAAGATACCTAATTATGCAATTCAATGAGGACAAGTTTCATATTGCTCGCGTACTGGAGCATTACTGAACAGTGGCGTATCTAGGATGAAATCATAGGGGTGGGGGGGGGTTGACTTTTGATTTTGAGGGTCAGTGGCGAGCCAGATAGTCACTCAAGGAGGAATTTTACAAAAAAAATAGGAATTTCGAGTAAGATTGAAAACAAAAATGGAATATTTTATCTAAAAAAAGTAAAATTATTATACCCGAGCGAAGCGAGGGCGAAAATTTTTGAAGCATAATGATTTTAAAAGCTGAAATTTCATAATTTTTTCAACTTTTCCATCTCATGGGGGAGGGGAGTTTCCGACCCGGAACCCCCCCTTAAATACGCCACTGTTGCCTTTGGAAATACGTAGGAGAAATTACATGGAGTAAACATATACATTTTTTTTTTCTTAGGAGGGGAGGAGGAATTTTGTTAAATTTGGAATTCGTTCATTTTTGTCATTTCTTTTTTCACTGAATCATACCAACTTGGTGCCGCAATTCTGATGAAGGCATCTTGAACTGGATCTTAAGAGAATCTTCCAGAAAATTTTTCACAATTTTTCTATGCGTACGCGTAGGATGGGAGGGGGATTTTTCAACGTTTAAATTCGTCAATTTTTGATATAAATACATATAATATTTTGTTTGCTAAGTCATGCCAACTATAAGTATCTTGAAGAGGACGTCCATGGTGCCATCTTGAAGAAAATCTCAAGACCTACCACTGGACAAATTTTCACAAATATTCTTCGCATAGGAGGTGAGGGGAAATTTTGAAATTTTTTGAAGTTGAATACTTACGTTAATGTTTGGAATTTCTCTTTTTTTGCGGAGTCCTATCGACTGGGTGCCGCAATGCTAATGGCGCCATCTTGTAGAAGTTCTCAAGAACTACTCTTATACCAATTTTCAAAAATTTCCAAGTTTAGGATGGAGAGGGAGGATTTTTTAAATGTCGAATTTGTTGATTTTTTTTTTCAACTGAGTTATATGTTGCCTTGGTACCGCGATACACGTGAAGTCATCTTGAAAAGGACCCCAACACCTATCTCTAGACAAATTTTCAGAAATTTTTTCGGCAGGAAGTTGAAAAAATAATTTTTATATTTTACATCGATTAATACTTGGATTTTTGATAAATTAATGAAAATCAACAAATTTTAGCTTTGAAAAATTTTCCTCTACCTTTTATAAGTATAGAAAGTATCTGAAAATTTGTCAAAAGATATGTCTTGAAATTCTCTTCAAAATGGTATCATCGTCAAATCGATACCAAGTTAGTATGACTCAGCAAAAAAAAGAAAAAAAGAAAAAAAAATCACAAAAATAAACGAATTTGTAATATCGATATTTTACGATAAAATAACATATTAATATCATGTTGTATCGATATCGGCATCACTAATCAGTGCATGGTTATATATTTGGTCCATGTATAAGTTCTCCTATGTATTTCCAGAGACAATCATTATTTTGCAAGGCAACTAGGTACGTTTAGCAAAAGCAAAAATCAAGTAGAATTTTTTTTATACAAAACAGGAATGAATTTCATTTAACAACTGGAATAAAAATAGAAAACGTAGGTAAATAATTATTTGAAATCAAATCAAATGAAAGAGAATAAGCTGAAGAATAGTATTTCTAAAGAAAATTTAAATTTTTAACTTGATTAAAAGTATTAAAATTTTTAGAATTTTTTAGTATAATTTTGCCCAAATAATAATAATCATCATAATCATAAAATAAAAAATAAAATACCTATACAACTCGAAATTAGTTACCTATTCATTAAAAACGCGTAAAGCATGCTTTCAAAAAAAATTACCTAAAAAATCCAATATGTACCTACTAATTTCAAAAAAAAAAAAAAATTAAACACTGAGGTAGGGACGCGAAAAATATTCTCAATATTAAAATTTCAACGATTAATAATTTAATTCGCACGTGTAAAATAACTCGTAGAAAATTTGAACTTTTTAAAAACAGTATAGGAAAAAACTTTAATTAAAACTTTGCAATTTTTATTTTCAGTTAAAAACTTTTTCGTTCAATTTTCATGTTTCCAATTGAGCAAGAAATAAGTTTCGCGAATAAATCTCATCTAGACAAAACGCGCGCATACTTAATACTATTTAAACGATTGAAAAAAAAATGTAATTAAAAAATAATTTAAAACGCCGACTTAACACTTTTTTACCTTTTCGGAACGTTATTTTTTCCAGCATTTGAGTAAATCATACAGTAAAAAAAAAAAAAGGAACACAAAGAAATTCGAATACTTAGTACTAATATAAGTGAAGAAAGATGGAAAAATAAAGTATAAAATTCTACCTTAATTTAAAATTCGTAAACTTGACGCATACGAAAACATCGATAAAGAAAAGCGTACTCTTTACACGTTGCGAAAAAAATGAAACACTCGTCGTGTGTTAGGAAAAACGTAACTAAATAGTCGAAGGGAATTGACTGAAGCGAGATGAACGGTAACACTGCGGCAATGAAAGATACCGAAGACGAAGGCAGCCGATATCTGTCGAAGAGAGAATACCAGAAGCGCAACTCATCGTAATCGTATACGTACACGGAAAACATCCTCGAATACATTGTTCTTGGGGAAAAATTCCAGTACATACGTAGGAGTAACGTCGTAACTTCTCCATACACCTATCCGTTTTACTCGCCGCTAGGAATAAGGAAAAATTGCCAAGTTAACGTTTAAACCGTATATACTTTATAATAAACAACAGAAATATGTGTATTATATTTCATAAAAACCGCCTTTTAGTGTCGCCGTGTCTCCTTTAGAAGAGAAAATTTGACGAAATGCTTTGCACGACGAAAATTTATGAACATTTTTCATTTTACAAACGTTTTTGCGGTGGCCGTAAAAACGAAAGTAATAAAAATGACAAAATCTCTGTACTAAGAATAAATATGGCCACTTTATAGAAAAAGAGATTTAGCTGTATAGGCGCCTTCTTATATATACGATACTTAGACATAAGGGTGCTAACTGAACTATCGTTCGTATTTTGCGCAGCTTAGCGTGATCAGACTTTTTATGATTAACTGAATCAAAGAGCACCACCGTCGCAAATTACATACATTTCATCGTTGTGTGGTACTCAAAGGCTTAAGTACCTATTAAACTAATAAGCAGACCAAAGGAGAGAGAAAAATATCATTCAAAATATGCAGGTACATAACATAGTAAGGTGATTTTTTCAAATTTAAATACGACCTGGAGCAAAACGAAGATGCGGTTTTCAACCTCACATGCACGACTATAATATAGGTTCATAGGTAGAGGTACCTAGAATAATAAACGTTATCTCAGCGGAATTCCGACATCCTCTGTGACAGATTCTATCATAGCATTCCTTTGAAAATTAGACACCTTTGAATATTTGAATTTAGAGGAATACGAGTATGTGCGCACGCAATCACGTCGTCGGGTTCTTTTTCATTTTTACATATTTTTGCGAAGACCTTCGTCTGCGAAATATACTGAAATCGAAATTTCTCATTACCTTTTCTTAAAAGGCCCTTTGAAAAATTTCTACACCTACCTCAAATAATTTTTTGAAAAATTTTCCATGTAAAAATTGACACTTAAGGAGTCGAAGATCGTGATTTCAACTGATGAGCAAGCTGACACTTTTCATTTTTACTGTAAAATCTTTCCTATTTCTGAGGTATAAGTCAAGTATGTGCAATGTATTTGCACAATTTTCATCAACTTCTTTTCTTTTTTTGGAGAGTAGGTAATTCGCATATTTTTATGCGCACCTGGTGTAAATTCAGAAAATAGAGAAGTGACGATTTCAATAGAAAATATATCTATATTTTTAGGACGGCGACTTAGAATTTTTCTAGGGTTGCTCGAATTTTTCTCGAATGGGTACAAAATGTGTTAATGATAAATGTGACGTAAAAATGATTTTTTTCCAGCAAAAATTTGAAAAATATTTTCACTCCGAGGTAATTGAAAAATTCTATTAAAAAATTGAAAAATTGTTTCATGCTAAAAATTCAAATAGGTATGCATTTCCAAAAAATTAGGAAAAAAATTCCCAAAAAAATAAATTTTTTCTCAATTAAGAAAAAAAAATTGAAAAATTTTCTTCTTGAAAAAAATGAAACCCTATCTAAAAAATTGCCCACTCCCCTCCAAAAAAATGAAATATTTTTTTCTAATTTTCTTTTTTGATCAAAAACTCCAGTGTTTTTTTCCAAAAATTGAGATTTCTTATTTCAATTTTCTTCGAAAGAAATAATTTTTGTAAAATTGAAAATTTTCTTATCAATTCTTTTATTTTAAAATAATTGAGGATTTTTTTTTAAATTTAAAACTAAAAATTTTGCTAATGCAAAAAATTGAGAATTTTTTTTATTCCAAAAAACTGAAATTTTGACAGAAATTGAGAGAAGATGTTAACATTTTTTCTCAGAGGAAATTGAGATTTTTTCCTCCAAAAAAAAAGATGTAAATATGAGTAGGCTTTACTTATTTAGTTTGTGCATTTTCGGATTTTTCTAAAGAGGATTGGCAATTTTCACAATCAGCAAATGGGTGCAGCTCATTACACTTCTGAAATTTTGGGTGTACCTCGACCACTCGAGTGACTGTTGAGTAGCCGATAACGTATCTCTTGGTGGTTCCAAAAATTTCTTTAAATAACTTATAACTCATCTTGATTATTTATTGAAGGATGGAAATTTTTTTCAGAAGATGAATTACACGAAAAAATATTCTCCGGAAGAAAAATCAGAAGAATTCTTTTTTTTCAGAGTAAAAGAAGGGAAAATTGGAGGAAAATCAGAGAAATGAAAATTTTTTTCAGGAATATTAAAATTAGATATTCCAGGGGCTTACTTTATAGGGAAGTTATGGAAATCCGACTTCCCTCCAAAATTTCAAAGAAATGAGATTTTTATAAAATGGTTATAAAAAATAAAAATATAGAAACCTTGAAAAATTGGTGTTCAAAAATTCTGAAAGATCATAAAAGTATTTTCCACATCGATTCAGATTTTCATGTTCTACGAGTTAAATTTTTAATTTTCGAATGTAATTAATTTTAATTACTAAAAATTTGTCAATTTTTGAAAATTTTTAATTTTGGAAAATTATCTGTTGGACCATTAAAAATTAACGATTTTTAAAAATTCTGTAATTTTTACAAATTAGGTACCTAGACCTACCAACCTATGCAATTTTTAAAAATTCACCAATTTTTGAGAAAATATGATTTTTGAAAATTCCGTAATTTTTGTAAAATCAATAATTTTCAAGAATAAATTTTTCAAAAAATTTTAGTTTTTGAAAAACTAACAAATTTTTAGAAATATGGCAATTTTTAAAAATTCAAAAATTTCCAAAAATTTAATAGTTTTTGAAAATTCCGTATTTGAAAAATCAATAATTTTTTTGAAGTAGAGAATTTTAAAAAATTCAGCAATTTTGATAATAGAAATTATATAATTTTGGAAAATTTTGCAATTTAGGTAATTCAAAATGTCTAGTTTTTGAAAATGTGAAAAAATTACTTTGAATCTTGAAAAAATAGTAGATCTTCAAAAAATTGAAGAGAAATTCAGAAAAAATATCTGAATTTTTACGAAAGGTATACCTAGTTTTTTCTGATGGTTAACAATGGAAAAAAATGGTTTTTCAATAATAATAATAATAATAATACCTAAAAAGAAGATAATAATTAAAGGAAAAATATTTTTAAGAAGGAAAATCAGAGAAAATATTTTTCACAAATTAAATCAAAAATAATAAATTTTCGTAAGTAATATCGGGGAAGAAGCGGCTATTTTCCAAAATCAAATCAGAGATTTTTTTAAATTTTTCAGGTGGTGGTGAATCAAAACTAAATGAAGAAAAAATCGGAGCAATATTTTTTTCATATAACAAATCATAGGAAAGAGATTTTTTCAGAATCCAAAAATCATTAGGTAACTCAGCGGGTTCATATCAAAATTGGCACTGTTATGCCTTATTTTTTAGACTTGGAGCAAACCTAATATGCATTACATTCGGTTGTTGCTCCTTTCAAACGAAAGATAGGCAAATTTATTAGCTCTTCTTCTGTAATTGTTTATGACTCTTCCGCAACATAGACGGGGTGGCCTCTCGCGTATAATTTAATTTTTCAACTGAGGAATCCGGAACTATTCAAATACGAGATGTGCAATGTTTATTTATGTATGTACACACTACACAGTACACACCTCTGTAATTGTAAATAATAACGAAGTGGGTATTCGGTGTCTCGTTGAATCGTAAATGAAATTATTGCCTAATTTGCATAATCATCTGTTTTCTGCTGGCATACAGAATTATCTATCTTTCAATGAATGATCGACGAATATTTTGCTATAGGGACACTTTGACCGAGCAACGTAGGTGCCTCATATGAATATTGGAAGATATGCGATTCACAAAACGACGAATATATAAAAATAAACACCAAGGATCAAAATATAGTCAACATTAATTAAACAAAATAAGCAAAAACCGCTCATAACAATATATGAATAAAGTTATTACATATATAAGTTGAAATGTCCAAATGTCTCGGAACAGCCAATTTTTTAGTTCTATTTTACGATTATAAACGCCTAAACGCGAACTAGTATTATACTTTACATCGCGTCTCCGGCGTATAGAAAGAGAGTTGGAGAAAAAAAGAAGGAGGCAGACCAGTATTTGAATAAATAAAATGGGGTATTTGTAAGAAAAAACGGAAACAAGGCGATGTTCGGAGCCGTTACAGATGCGACTATTAGCTAAATTGGACATTTTTACGGCATCACGTATCTAAAATACAATTTTAGTCGGTAGGTTATATCTTTTATAGGTGAAGCAAACGGGAACAGTATTAAGATACCTAGGTATATAATACAGTATGTATAGGCACATCGAGAACGAGTATTCCAATTTATTATTTTATTTTATTACTACTATCGCATCATGTTTTTTCATTAGTAACACCTTACTGTACTTTCTGGCGGTTTGAAAAGTGACGTTAATATCTTGCAAAGTCTATATATTACTTTTATTATCAACTTCCACCAGCTAAAATTTGCTATACGGGATTGGCTTGCGTATTTTTATCTCCATCTAAATATATCATCGAAGACGAGAGGATGATACAAAAACGACTAGGTGCTATGTGAGAATGATTTTTAAAATGTTATGTTATATATTTTTTAATTTTATTGTTCGTTTTTTTTTTTGTCGAATTTTTATATTCTTCTGTTATGGTAATGGTAAAAAAAGTTCGACGCGATGATGCTTTTCGCAGGCGAAGTGAGAATGAATTTAAAAAATATCAAATTATACGGGGTGTTTCAGGATAGAAGTAAGGCGTTCTGATCAGAAACTATGCAACACATGCTGAGTCTATGTTACAATGTTTGCCTACCTTCTAAGCAGCTGTGGCAAAGTTATGGACTGTTCTGTTTTGGATTTCGTTCGGCATTTTCGAGCCTGCGTCACTCGACTACCGTGATAGCAGTGGCGTATTTGAGGGATAAGTCATGGAAGTTCGACTTCGGTTTTTATGAAGTACCTACTTGTTATAAGTAAAAAGTGAAATTTTGAAAACCTTGTAAAAGTAATTCAAAAATTCTGCAAGATCTTAAAAAATTTTCCGCATCAATTCAGACTTCCATATTCCGTGGCTTAAGTTTTCGCAGCGATTAAGTTCAACTATAAGTAATTATAATTTATGAACAGAAATTGTTGGAAAAATTTAAATTTTTAAACAATTTACGAATTAAGTATTAGAAATGAGAAAAAAGAAATCAAATTAGAAATAAAAAAAAAAATTAAAGTGAGAAAATTTTCCGTTTTTCCATTTGTACTTTTTTCTGGTTGTTTTATTAGGGCTCTAGTTTTATGTTTCTCATGATATATTTTGGAGGAACGTGGGCGGAGGAGGAGATGATTTTTTAATATTCTTTTTAAAAAATCACAATTTATACATTACTGAAAATTTGACAATTTCTAAAAACTTACCATTTTTAAGAGTATGCCAATTTTGGAAAAATTTTCAAATTTTAAAAACTCAATCATTTAGAAATTTGACAATTTTTGAAAAGGTGCTGAACTGATGACTTGAAATTTCTGCAATTTTTGAAAAATCAATAATTTTTATAAATTAAAAAATTTTATACAATTCGACAATTTTGGGAAATTTTAAATTTTTTGAAAATTTACAATTCTGGAAAATTGTTGGATCATTAAAATTTAACAATTTTCAAAAGTTTGCAAATTTTGGAAAAATTTTAAAAATTTAAAAATTCATCTTTTTTAGAAGTTTGACAATTTTTGAAAAGGGATGACATTTGAAAATTCTTCAATTTTTGACAAATCAATAATTTTTGCGAATTAGAGAATTTTATAAAATTCAATGATTTAGGGAAATTTGAGATTTTTTGAAAATTTACAACTTTGGAAAGTTATTGGATCATTAAAATTAACAATTTTTAAAAATTCGGTAATTTTTAACTTTAATAATTTTTGTGAATTAGACATTGGAGAATTTTAGGCAAACCAATAATTTTTTAAATTGTGAAAAAAAAATGCTAATAGATACTACCTATAGTTTTTTTAAAGTGGTGCAGTTCTTCCAAAAATTTAATTTTCAATTTATTCCATAAAACACCCCCTCCTCTTGAAAAAGAATCAGCGTAATGTATCAATTTTTTGACTTTCCTATATTTTCCCTCTCAAACTCGGAAATGCCCAAAACGGAATTTTTTTCAAGCCCACAACTTTGCCCCTGCTGGGGCTGCTGCCTAGAAGGTAGGCAAACATTCCAACATAGACTCAGTATGTGTTGCATAGTTTTTGGTAGGAAGGCCTTACTTCTACCCTGAAACACTCTGTATACCAGGTTCAAATCAACACCTTCAATTCATTCTTATTTTTTTAGGGCTTTGCTTCTTGAAAAAGCCCTATTGCGTTCACTTTTTTTTTAGCCGAATTTATGAAGGCTATTGTGTTCGGCTCGGATTTGGAAGGAGGGGGTGGGAAAAATTCTGACCACATTTTTGGACTCCTGGACCAAAAAGAAGTCGATTGGCAAATTTCACATATATATTTATATGTCTATATATATATACATACATACATACATTTATTTATATATATATAAGGTTGCCGCTACTTTTGGCACTCCAGCACCAAGTCTAATGGG
>FIZV01067904.1:0-11454 GCA_900050545.1 Trionymus perrisii | reverse complement strand
TGGCGCTGCGGACAGGATCCGAAAACGGGTCACGATATTTTTCGCGAAGTTATTCGTATTGAAATTTTTTCTTCGCGTGTGAACAAAGAGTTTTTAAACGTGTGTTACGCGGTTTTGTCGCGAGTGTACCGGTAATTTTTTATTGTGTTGACCATGGAAGAAGTTGTTAATAAACTCAAGGAGGAAGTTGCCTCCCTGATAGTGGGCCAGGAGAGATCGGATACCACCATTAGGGGCCTTACCACTATGTTGGTGGAAGTAAAGGCGGACGCCGAGATGCAGAAGGGTAAATATGAGGAAGAACTCAGCAACCTAAAAAAACAAATGGAAGATTTGACCATCAAGCGTGATTCTGACGGTACAGGTAACAAATGTATGTGTTCTGGGGTAAGTGCCGCTAATGCGGTCGTTAACGATTTATTAAAACTAAACACAAGTTTGCCGGTGTTTCGGGGAGACGGGAAATTGTTGCCGACTGAATATGTTGACGAATTTGAAGTGTCCATGAATACGTATCGAATCCCGAAAAGGGATTGGATACGGTTATTTCCTATAAATGTTAAGGTGGCGTCTAATGTCTCGTGGGAAGAGAAATATCGTAAAAAAGATGACTATGACGGGTTGAAAAAATTGTTTAATAAATGCTTCTGGACAAAAGATGAACAAAAATTGTTGTTTTATGAATTAAAGCGGGAGGATTTTCGTAAGTATAAATATGGAGAGATGGAGGCGGCGTTTGCTCGTTGGCTAAAGAAATTCGATACTTTGAAATCTTTGGATATCGATGAGGAGCAAATCGTGGCGTTGGCCGTTGAAAAAATTCCGGCCGAATATACTAGGTATATGAAAGATTCGACCTACGGTACGCGTACTGATATTAAGGTTAGTATCCAAAAAGCAGTTCGACTTAAGAGAAACGCTGATAATCTAAAAACTTCGTTTTATGTGCCAGCCGCGGTATTTAAAGCCAGTAAGGGCGACGAAGGTGATACTAGCACCCCTGAGAATCCGGAAAACTAAAATCCACCACGACCGAGGGTCGCGCGTCGTGGTTGGCCGAAAAAAATAAACAGGTGACCCAAATAAACAAAGTTACTTTTGATAATGAGTTCTCAAGCGATTTTTTCGATTATAATGGTAGACTGATAAAGAAAACCGACGTTTCGGAGATGCTAATTGAAAAGAGCTATTTTCAGGGTTTTCAGTTATGTGGTGATTATATTGCGTACGCCTTAGCAAAGGAGCAAGGCGGCATCCCTTTCCGAAAAGGTAATAAAAAATACTATAGATTCGGTCATTGTTTTGAATCTATTTCAATGGATTTTTTGTTATCGCATGTGAAAAATGTATCGTCTATGGATAAAAAAGTAATTATAGCGTTAGGCTGTCACGAAATATTTCGTAATGGTACCGGAATTTCGTTCGAAGGATATCGCCAAATTTTACACGAGTTGGTCGCGGTGTTGTTTAATGATAAAGGTGTCGAGGATCTAATCCTAATTAAACCGATGCCTCATCCCACTTTCGGCGAGTCATCTAAAATGTGGGGGGACTACTTTGAAACTTTAAAGGCCATCGATGCGGTGGTTGACGAGTACAAAGATAAAGAATGCCCCTCTGATAAATGTATAGGTGATTGTAGACGTGTACGCATCGACGAAGTTGATTTGTCTTATCTTGGATACAAGCGTAAAAATAATTCAACAACCAATGTACGTTTAGCAAATGGAAATACTAATTTCTCAATCGATAAGGATTTTTTTGTCACTCGTCAGGAAAATGGAATTATTAAAACATCCATTTCTGATAGAAAAATAGGTCTTGTTTGCGAAAAATTGAAAGCTTTAATACCTAGAACTTCCAGTACGAAGGCTATTTCTCAGGTCTTATCGCGGCCTCGAGTCAGTTACAAGGGATTTGACGCAGGTGATAAGGGTGATAAGCCAACGAATAGTCGTACATTAGCGACTCGAAATAATTTTATTGAGATCGATTCGCATTTTTCGGGTGACGAAGAGTGTGACGATCGCCTTATCGGTACGCGATTGTGCATTAACGATGTCCCTATTGAATTTCTATTAGATAGTGGTGCTCAACATAGTATCCTTAATGCTACGTACGCTGCCAATATAATCCCAGGTATCGATGAATTAAAAAGGCCTATGAAAGGGACATACGTAGTGAATCCAATTACGAACCAGATAAAGGAGGTTGAGTATCAGGTTAAGTTAAAGTTAAAAATCAACGGTGATGTATCCGTAGTCGAGACGTTTTATTTGATAAAGAATTTCAATGTTTCGGCATTGCTAGGTATCCCTGTAATCCGACGTTATCAGGTAAATTGTGATTGGGAAAATAATGTAGTACGGTGGTATACGAAGGGCTCAATAGGTGAGTCTGATTTATTGGACTTGTACGACATGAACGCGAACGAGTTGCGTTACGATTGTGTCAATTTTATTGAATTGCAAAAGATGATCAATATACAGGATGAAAAAGATATCGAACGTCATAATCTTATCGGGGAGCTAAAAAATAAATTACGTAGGAGTTTTGACGCGGGTATTATTACTAAGGATCAAATGGAGGTAGCGATAGAAGAATTGATTCCATATGTAGATGTTTTTAGGTCGAAACTTGGTTGTTATAAGGAGGACGAAGTGTCTGTTTGTGTAGATGAGGAGAAATTAAAAAATTGGAAATGTTACAATTATCCAGTTCCGCGTATTTATTATGATCGTACCGATGCGGAAATACAGCGTATGCTTGATGAGGGGCTCATTGAAGAAACAAATGATGCTTCTTACATTCAACCACTCGTTATCGATGTTAAAAAAGACGAGAGTATTAGGGTATGTTTAGACTGTAGGGCAATTAACGGCTGCATAAAGCCGACTAAAGCGGATCCTCCTAAAATGGCTGAGGTGCTCGAGCAGCCGAATGAGCACAATAAGATATTATCAAAATTCGATTTTAAAGCAGGCTTTCATCAGCTCCGGTTAAAGGAGTCGTGTAGGAGGTTCTTTTCGTTTCAGTGGCGCCATAAGACATATAGATGGTGTGTCGAGCCAATGGGTGCAAAAATGAGTTCAAGTGAGTTCATAAAACGCGTTAGGAAGATACTTAGAAATGTTAAACATGTTCTGGATTTTGTCGATGATCTTAAAATTGGCGGCGCGACGTTTCGTGAGCATTTAGATGCTATTAAAGAAGCGTTGGGAAGGATTCTTGACGCAGGTATGACTTTGTCAATGAAAAAATCCGAATTATTTTGCGAGTCGATTTCATTTTTAGGCTATAATCTTGAGGCAGGTGGAAAAATCCTACTTGATAAATCTAAAGCCGGGTTTTTCGATAAGAAAAGATTCCGGCGTGATAAGAAATTCACGATACGCGATGCTCAGTCTATACTTGGATACGGGGAATTCTATCGGAGAATTATCCCAGAGTTCGAGCATGTAGTTAAACCAATACGAGAGTTCGTCCGGAAGGAATCTAAATGGGAGCAGCCTCAGTGGGCAGCTTTTGATACATTAAAACGTATTTATTCGGAAACCCAGATTATACATCAGCCTAATTTTTCGTTACCTTTTTTCATTCAATTTACGTTATGTGATCGTGAGGTTTTCGCCGGACACATATTTCAGATTTCCGGGTGCCCGCGAATTGACGCAGGGGCCGAGAAAATTATCATGAACGTAAGCTACACATTCTCAGATGTCGAACAACGATACCTCCAGGTAGAAAAGTGTATTCTTATGTTATATAAAACAATTAAAAAAAATTGCCAATTGTTATACGGTCGTGTTATAATGGTAGATAGTAAGATCATGTCAATGGTTCAGAAGCTTAGGGAAAATATAAACTTGTCTATGAGGATTACCAAATGGTTGATTTATTTACAAAATTTTGATATTCGTGTTCCTGAGAAGGACGATGTTAGGTATTGTTGTCTTTGGAACAGGTATGTTGATCGAATTAAACCAGTCGACGGTGATGTTAAATTCGTGTCTTTAAATACTCGGTTAGGGAGCAGAATCATCCCAGAGCATATTGAAGTCGCTTTGATAAATTTGAAGGCGAACCAGAGTATTGATCCCTTTTGCCAAGATATTAAACGTAAATTGGCGAATGGAAACAAACACGTCGTAGGGAAATATAAGATAATTGACGATATACTTACTTATTTTATTAAAAACATAGGTGAATGTGTGCCAGTAATACCCCAATTTTTGGAGATGGATGTAATCCGTTATGTTCATGAGCATACTCTCCATGGGGGTGTCGAAGAAGTTATTAATAAATTGGATAGGTGTGGGTACGTTGTGAATCGTCACGCGAAAGTACGTAAATTTATACAAGGATGTCTTGTCTGCGGTAAGTGTAAACCGTATAATCGTAGAGTTACCCCTGAATATTCTGAGCTAGAAGCCCCTTTGCCGTGTCAAACGTTATACGTGGATATATTAGGGCCGTTGCTTGATTCTGAATTCGAGGGAAATATTTATCGTGGTGTCTTGGTGGTTTATGATAAATTTTCGCGTTATACTTGGATTCAAATGATCGAAAATCTTGAAGCTGAGACCGTTTCAAAAGAAATGCGCGTTATTTTCGACGACGTCCTTGAATTAGGGTATAAATGTGTTCGTTTAGTGTCCGATAACGGCCGATCTTTCCGGGCTCGTGTCTTTGAAGATACATTGGCTGAGTACGGAGTAAAACATTCGTACATTCCTCCATATACTCCTCATTGTAACGCGAGTGAGAGGGCTATTAGAAATATTGTCATAAAATTGCGTATAGCTTTATATGTGTACGGCGGTATCGATGATTCTGAATTTCAGATTAACCATGAAAATTGGGCCAGGTTTATACCCAAAATTCGCGCTGTTTTAAATGATCAGATAACTGCAGACTCTAAATTGAGTGCTACAGAGATTTTAAGAAATACGGAGATTGGTGAAATTTTTGGTGGCGGATTATTAATGAAAAAGCCTAGAATAAGTTATTTGTTGCAGCGAATGATTGAAGCAAACCAGTTGCCGAGTAATCCAAAGTTAGCCGAATCATGGTATAAGGACGATAAGTTAACTTTTCTCACGGACGATGATGGATACATATGCGTTTTTGTGGATGGCAGTTGTATCAAAAATGGTTCGAATGGAGCAGTATCAGGTTATGGTATCTGTTTTGGGGATTTCCATCCTCTTAACACCTCGATGGTGGTAAGTTCGCGGGAATTGCATACCAATAATCGCGCCGAAATGCTAGCTGCGTTCGAGGCTATTAGGATGTGTAGTGAGAATGGGGAGTCCGTCGTAAATATCCATTCAGATTCGGCGTATTTGATAGATGGTATGAATGATAAAATCTTCGATAAGTACCGCGGGTCGGAGTTATTGAATAACGATCTGTGGGGTAAGTTGACTAATTTTATCCAAGAAAAGGGTATGATAATTAAATGGTCCAAGGTTCGCGGGCATCACGATTGTGTGTACCAAAATCAGGCTGACGCTTTCGCGCGCTATGCTGTGTTAAGGTTCGCGGGCGTCCAACGATGGATTGATAACGACGAAAATATGGTCTTCGAGTATAGGGAATTGATTTGGCGGTATTTGAAAATTATTCACGATCAACGGACTTTGAAAAAGCAGTTGAAATTTTACAAAGAAAATTCCAAGCCATCGACTTTGAAAAACGGTGATTTGGTGCTTTTGCAGATTCATCCGTTGAGTTGTCGCGAGACGGGGATTATCAAAAAATTTGCTCCAAAGTTTTCTGGACCATGTAAGGTTCTTAATAAAATAGGTAGCAATACGTACCGTATTTGTAAGATCGACGACGAGAACGATTGTCTCGTCGCGAATATTGTTCGTTTAAAACCGTATCTGGGTACGTGGATCGAGGATGATTGTGAAGGTGTCGACTCTTCTGATGACGATGAAAATCAGATTAATATGGTGAGGTTTTTTGGTTTAAAGCGAGGTAGGGTGCCTACTGACAATACAGATAGTATAATCGACCGAGTGGAGACCCGCGCTATGAAAAAACGGCGCCTTCAACTTGAGCAAGGGGTTATTGCTCCTTCTCCTCCTCG
Source organism: Trionymus perrisii (assembly GCA_900050545.1). Lineage (NCBI taxonomy): Eukaryota > Metazoa > Arthropoda > Insecta > Hemiptera > Pseudococcidae > Trionymus > Trionymus perrisii. The sequence goes on along the minus strand of FIZV01067904.1, from coordinate 5,357 downwards.
TCCTGGTAAAAGAAAACATATTACGACGGAGGAGAGCTCCGAATTAAGGGAGGGTAATGCGAATTTAGATTATGATTCACAGGTAACCAGTAAGGAAATTGCGGTTAGGCCCTCATATCCCGCATATCAAAGGTCTGGTTTTGAGCAGCGTCGCGAGAGTGTTGAACAAAAAGTCAATCCGGGCCGCGTTCCTTTTGATGAGATATCACTTTCGAGTTCGAGAGCTGAGATCGACATGGTCCAACCTAATCGGGACAAGTCGCGCCGACGGCGGCATCATAATGATGCCAGAGTGGAAGATGTTCCCAAGACAAGTATACACAGAACACGACTTGGGTCGCGAGATCTGTGTTTTGATGAGAATATCATTAGAGATATACGAAACAAATCTAATAAGTGTCTGTTACAGGAAGGATGGCGTATTCGGGAGGTCAAATATTGGAGATATATCAACGGAGTGAACGAGACGATGACTAGAAAGTTTGATCGATATCGCGACGATAATATCAAAGAGATATTCACGATTAAAAATTTGTTTATGGTCCGAATTAATTTCGATTCAATAGAAGAGAAAAGGAAATTTGCACGACGATACCATATCGACTTGGATTGTAATGACGCCAGCGACGAGTACGAGTCAGATTCGTAGATATTTCAACCCCGATTATAATTATCTAATTTTTCATTCCATCTTGATGGTTTAATTTTCATCTAGTTTAAGATTATAAGAATCCTTTGTCGAAGATTTGCCCTTGCTTTTCGAATGTCTGTTCGTTTGAAGTTTTTGTTTCGTTTTTATTTCTAGTTTAAGTTTGCAACGAAGTAATTTGTTAAAAGTTATCATATCTTCGAGATGCTAACTTTTAGGCGGCATTATGAGACCGAGTCTCCGTATTTATGTTCATGTTTTTTCGGGTTTGAATATTATTTTTATTTGCCGTATGTTCTTTCAATTCTAATCCTTATCTCTCTTTACTTTGAAATATTGGGTTTTCCATTTCTCTTACCTTTATCTTTCCTTTTACATACAATTACCTTATTTGGTCATGTTCTTGAAGTGTTCATCCCTCTTTTTCCCATCCTTATCTCTTTGTACGGCAAGGCAGAAGATGTATTTTTATTGGAGAGTTATTCGGTTTTTAAGAGCCCTGGTGTGTGGTTCTCGTATTAAAAATGTAATAGGTACTTGATTTAAAATTATAGAAAACAATAAAATAATTTATATATATAAAACATAATTAAAAAATTATTCGCCTACGACGGGCTCAAGCGTTTCGAAAATTCCCTATAATCGGTTCAAAAACCAAAATAGGCAAATTTCGTAAATGACCTTTTTTACAGGGCTAATTCAGAGCTACAAAAAGCCTACATTGAGAAATTGCCTAAAATCAAAATTGAAAGGACCAGAGCACCTAAAAACCCCAAGAGCTTTTAAAATCGTCTACAATCACGATCAGTCCAAAAATCAAAAACTTTTCGTATCCAAACTCCAACTCTTTCATCGGCCTAAAATCTGAAAATAGATCAAACCAATATACTCTCAAGTCTCCATTCGAAACTATTGTTCCATAAGTAAACCCACTGGAACGCCTTTGTTCTCGTTTCGCGCTGCCTATTTAAAAAAGCCCTCTAGATGACTCCGCACGATACCATAAATAGTTGCCGATTCATCTGCCATAATCATGCCTGTATGGTCATATTTCCAAGTATTGGAAATCAGATCCAATTCCAACAGTACGTTCATTATCGTTATAAAAATATTCCGCTGTAGTAATTTAATAACATCGTACTCGTAACTCGTAAGTGCATCCGAGGGGAAAAAATTCCTTGGACGCGACGTAAAGGCAACGTAACGCATTCCAAAGCGAAGCACGTAAATTAAATATCAACGTTTCCTTGTCACAATAAAGTAAAATATATCCTCCGAGCGGTATCGAAAGCTAACTAATTTTTCAACACATGCGAAAAACTTCGCGGTGAGTTATTTTGGGAGCCTATGTATACGTATATACGTGGTATATAAAAGTACAACTACTCGTACACGTATAGGTAGTTGTCTCTGGTGTACGTGTGTCCGTGTAACAGTGCATTGAGTATATACTCGACTCGATATACTACAGAGGAAAAGGGTTGAGAGCAGGAAGACAGGAGACCAGGCAACCCAGCTGTGTCAGCTTGGCAGAAGAAATAAGAAAAAAATTACGCTACTGTATAGTTTGGTCGCGTATCCGTGGATTGTGTTTCTCGGTGCAGTTCTCATGAATAAGGAGGACCTTGAGAAACACAATTCAGCTCTAGCAGGTTATACCTAGACCTATGTACGATGTGACGCGTAGTTCTCAAATTATTCCACATTTTTATTAATGTAAAAATGGCGAGGTGAGAGGCGTTCGCCTCCATCGGAATTTGGAATTATCATTCTGAGGTAAATAATCGTACTATCAAAAATAAAAATTTTGTTGTAATTGAAAAATTTTGCCCAAACCATAAACTTCCAAGTTTTTTTGAAAAATTAATTATTTCTAATTCAGCTCAGAGTTTTTTTTTAAATTTCAAAATTTCGGCATGGCTTAAAAAAATATCCTGGTTTTATTCAGGAAAAAAATAATTGTTCAAAATTTCATTTTTAATTTTTTTTTTGAACCAAGCTCTTCCAATTTTGTTCAATATATTTTTTTTTTGCATTTTGAGGAGAAAAGTACGTACATTTTTTTAAAATTTCGTTAAATACAATTTTTTTTTATTTGCCTTAAAAATTATTTTTTTCATCAAATTTCGCTCAAAATAAATTTTCCAAAATTTTTCGAAAATGACATTATTCCTCTTTTTTTCTAGAATACATTTTTTCAAGCTCGAAATTTTCATGTCTGGCTCAAAATTCATTTTCGTCTGGTTTTGTTCAGCCAATCTCACTGGAAACCTATTTTGGCCTAAAACTCTCAAATTTAAAAAAGTTAGAATTTCAAAACTCAGATGTTTAGCTTTTTATTGTTTTTGGAGGAGAGGTCCATTTCAGAAATATTTTTTGGAAACGTCCAGAACAAAATTTTGTTCAAAACTAAATTCAATTTTCAAATTTTATTCAACTTTATATTGATTTTTAAAAAAATTTCCTTTCAACTTGAAATTTCCAATTCTCACTCGAAATTAAACTTACTCTATCCTATAATTCTCAAATTTTATACAAAATTCAATCTTCAAAAAAATTTTTCAATTTTTTCCCCATTTTTTTCAAGTTTAAACTTTAAATCCAAAATTTCTAAATTTCACTCAAAATATAAAACTTATTTTGGTTTTTGTTCAAAACTATATTTTTTTTTTAAATTTCAAATTTATCTTGTTTCAAATTTTTTCCAACGTTAAATTTCCAATCTCACTCAAAATCATAGGCGTGACCACAGGGTGTGCTTAGGGTGTTTTGGCACACCCTCTTTTTACAGAATTTTTCCAAAATATTGCTCAATCAATAAAAACATAAACAAATAAACAAACTTGATATTTTTGAAGAATCGATATTTACAAAAAGTGTCTCACTTTTTTAAACTTCAATTTTTTTTCTTGAAAAAATCGCAATTTGAAAAAATTTTAATTCCCTGAAAAAACGTTTTTTTTTTTTTTTTTTCAAAAAAAAATCCCAATCAAAAAAAAACTTTTTTTTGAAAAAATCGCAATGTTAAAATAAAACTTAATTTTTTGAAGAGAAAAAACTTAAGATTTTGGTGAAAAAAATCAATTAAAAAAAAACAGTGAAAACCCCTCATTTCTCTGGAGAAAAAATTACTTGGTTTTGTTGAACTTGGGGATTAAAATATTTTACAACTTTTCAGGGAAAAAAAATTCAAATTGAATTTGTTTACCAAAAATTTGAGATTTTACTTTTTGTTGTACTCCTATCTACTGCAGTTTTGCAATTTGCAATTTTTTCGGTTGCAAATTTTTTTTCAAATTTTTTGGAGTAGAATATTTTTCAATTTGTTTCAGAAAAAATTTTTAATTTGAAAAAGAAAACTCAAACTCAAATTTATTAGGATAAAAGATTTCTTATTTTGTTATTCCAAAAAATCTTAATTTTTTGGAATAAAAAGATGTAGGTAGATAATTTTTTATTTTGCAAAAAAATTAAAAGTTTTTCTTTCCCAAAGAAATATTTTTTCCCAATTGATGAGATAGGTAACGAATTGGGACTATTTCTTTAAAGAGCAATAAGAAAATTTTGATTATGAAAAATCCAAGAAAATTTTAAAGAAAACCCAATTTTTTGAAGAGAAGAAAACTCAAAATACAGCAACATACATACGAGTATACTCCTATAATCATAAATTGAAATAAAATGATGAATGAAACGAAAAACTAAAAATATGATAAAAAAAAAGACAAAACAAATTATGAATACTCTGATATCGCAAATTTGATAAATTTAAAAATAAACTTGAAAAAGAAATCATCTAAATAATAGCTAAATTTTTTTAAACTTCAGAATTTTCCTCAAAAAAATCGCAATCTGAAAAAAAATTATCAATTTGAAAAAACCCTCAATTTTTTGAAAATACCTAAGGTTATCTCAAATTTTTTGAAGGTAAGAAATTTCGAATTTTTAAATAAAAAAATTTCATTTTTTTTTTGAAATAATTCTCAATTTGACTCGATTTTTTTGAAGAATCAATTTGTTTGAAGAAAACACAATTTTAAATCAAAACTCAATTTTTGTAATGGAAAAATTTCAAATTTTTGGTAAAAAAAAATGCAATTAGAAAACAATTTGCTTTAATTTTTTTTTAATTTCTCCTGAATTTTTAATTTTTTAAAAGTTTTTTCAACCTTAAGTACATACCTAGGTGGTTTTACTTTTGATGTTTTCAATTTTCAATTCGCATTTTTTCTATTTTTTTTTTAAATCTGAAAATAATTTTAAAATCAGTATTCTCAATTTTTCTTCAAGAGGAAATTTTTTCTAAACTTTTTTTCTACTTTTTTTCAAACACAAAATTTATTGAGGATGTGAAGTTGAAAATTCTGCCTATAAATTGTTTCGTAATCACACTTTCAAAAATTTCTTAGAATTTTGCTCAAAAAGAAATTTAAGATGAAAAAATTTGGATACTATTGAAAAAAAAAATAAAAAATAATTACTACCTATTTTTTAAATTTTTCATAAAAACCAAATTTTTTTAAACACATTTTTTCAAATCTTGCTCAAGAAATATTATAATATTTTACACATTCGAAAATGTAATACTTTTTGAAAATTTGTAAGTTTTTGAGAAAATGGCAATTTTAAAAAAATTATCATTTTTGAAAATTCCAAATTTTTGAAAACTTAGCAATTTTCAAGAAACTGAGAATTTTTAGGAATTTGA
>FIZV01067838.1:0-15250 GCA_900050545.1 Trionymus perrisii | reverse complement strand
ATTTTCATGTTTTCGCTCTGGCACACAAAATTTAAAAACGTGACGAAATCTGTAAAGAAATTCCTTAACAAAAAACAATCACGCTGACTTTTAGATATCTTGTCAGACATTGTGAAACAAATTTTTAAAAATTTGAATGACTTTTAGACATATTTTATCGATATTTTGTCAGACAATTTAAAATTTTCAAAATTTCAAAATTTTAGACTTTTAGACATTTTATCGATAATTTGTCAGCCATTTTGAAACTTGAATTTTTAAAATTTTTGATTTTAAGATATTTTTTCTCAGACATTCTAAAACAGATAAATTAAAAAAAAAATGAGTGACTTTTAGACATTTTATTACCTAATATTTTGTCATACAAATTGAAGGTTATAAAATTTTAAAATTTTTTGACTTTTAGATATATTTTCAGACTTTCTGAAACATGAATTTTTTAAAATTTGAATAACTTTTAGACATTTTATCAAACATGACATGAATACTTATGTTATCCCTCTCATCGTTGCAGACTGGTCTGCAACATGTTTTTTTTTTATTTTGGCCCGTGCAACTTTCCCTGTCCACCTGACAAGGTTATTAAGCACATGAAATAATTCTAGACAAAATTTGCTATCCAGCGTCGTAGAGTGCAACTTTCTACCTATCACAATAGTACTCGAATAACGCAAGGTAGAAAATCTCAGGCGAAATTAAAAACGAAAACTTTTTCAAAGTCCATAACTTTGCCCCTTCAAATCTAAAGATCAGCAAACATGCATACATATGTATAGTTTGGGTAGCAGCCTCACTGGGTTGAAGGTGATGCACTAGTCGCAAAAAACCCTGTACATACAATGCATCAAATTCTCATAAAATATAGGTAATAACAACTAAAAACATCAATATTACGTAAATCACAATTTGACGTAAGCATAAATCATCGACTAATCTTAATTAAATACAAAGACAAAACAAAAACTAGATTTTTTCATTAACCGCTAAATCACCCGTGTGTATTCTACATCCACTTGTGCGCTACTTGGACTGTTTCGAATCCTGCAGAACTAACCTGCAACTAGGCAAGTACCATGCAGTAAGTTTATTTACAATTCTATCGACAAAACTGTGCCGTTTCGCGAACACTAGAATGCAAAACGAACGGGAAAAATAACACAGCTCAACTTTTTCATTTTACTTATCCAGCTCCCTACATTATGACACGATTTGCATACAGCTTCATTAATAATTTATTTGAAAAAAGCCTCCGCAATAAAAAATATAAGTATACGTGGTCGAATAGTGCCTTTTGAACGTACTACACGTTGCATCGTTCGTATATGCATTCGATGAAAAAAAGCCAGGCTCGAATGATTTTTTAAAAGCGCAAAAGCTCGTAAATTTCAGCCGCAAAGGATAATCTTGTCATAAAACCGAGCCACGTCTGACGTAAGCGTAAGTTAACAACCGAAATGAGAATGGTTAAATCCTCTCTAACCTAATGTCGTAGATCAAGAACCTTTTCGCAGCTAAAACAACTTTTACAGCGTTGATCTGGCATGCCTCGTCTACACTGAATATATCCGATAAACTCAAATAATTAGTTCAAATTGGATTCCAGCCAAAGTGAAAAATCTCGTCTGTTGAATTCGCAATTACTCGTACGCTGCAGAAGCAGAGTCCCAACGTACGTGAAAACATGACAAACAATTTTTTTATACTTTATCTTGTCCAATTAACACGATGAAAATAAAAATACTTAAAAGGAAAAGCTAATTTTTTTTCAAAGACCCGAGTTAAATAAGTTTTCTTGTCGAAAGTTCTTCTTAATCATACCCAGCGTCTTATTTTCCTCGTTCAATTAAAATGTGCCTAGACATTTTACAATATAGGCTTAGTTATCCACGTGCATTTTTTTTTCTCCACCTCGCGGATAAAGAATAGATAGGTACACCTACACATATAAGATAAGAGCAAAATCAATGGACTCGAATCATGTATTACAATCGCCGAATTCATACCGGCGACCACATTATAATAACGTTAATTAGGTTAGAAATTTTATCTACACACGAATATATGTATAACGCCTAAAGTAATGCGAAATGTCGACATTTTTAGTACAGATTAAATTATGAAATTCATATACGGAGCTTTTCTTTCCTGTAACCCTTGCTAAAAACTTGCTCCATGTAATTAGATTTTACAAAATAAATTCCGGCACAGAATCTTTTAGGGTACCGAATATAATTTGCATTTATATTACAACCAAAACACAAAGACCAGTCATTTACGCAAATGACATAGAAAATTAGCTCAAAACAAGGAAACAAGCTATACAAGTCGGACTTTGATAAATAAAATAATTTGCCAAAGTGCTTCTAAATTCTGAGCCTTTTTTAATCTCTCAAACGTTTTTCGATAAATGTTAAATTATTCGTAATTACTCGCTATAATAATTGTCGGTATTGAAAAATACCCCTTCTCCTTCCTTTCTTCATCGTCGATACCGCAAATTCCTTCATAGGATCAACCAATCGTATTTGTATTCAAAACACAAATAAATATTCAATGGGGAAGATTTTTTGCCTCCTGCTCATATTTCAAAACTTTCTTTAAAACGGTGTCATCGACACGTCAAGTTTGAAAGATAAAAGTTTTTTTGATTTAGAAGAACGATTTTGAATGTACCGCATTTTCATTACTTTTTTCAAATTACTCTAAAATGTGATGTAAAATTGAAAATGCTACAATCGTAATAATATATATAGATGGGAAAATTTATGTGAAAATCCTACCCTCATTTGATTCATTCTTGAAATTACCTGGAAATAACTCTAAAACATGCCTCATTTAAATATTATTTTCAAAATTTTGTGAGCTATGAGATTTTTGAGCTTCGACATCCAAACTGTATACTCAATTGCCTGATTCATGAAATAGGCAAGTTTTTGCTTATTTCATGAAATTGATGGAACTCCTCGCTGCCTACTTCAAGAAATCAGCAAAAAATAAAGGAAAAAATTCCATGTTTTTTTCACAACTTAGGCAAATGTGGTATGGAATGTAAATGGCACTTGAAACAAAATTTAATAAGCACAAATATGTATCAACGTAGTAAACTTTTCTTTAAAAATTAAAAAAAAAATTAAAAATGTGTAATAGAAAAAAATATTTTAAGTAAAACAGTTTTAAAAGTTAAAAAGTAAAGTATTTCAAATTTTTTCAGGTACTTACTAAAAAAATTCTTGGAGCTCTTTTTTTCTTGATTTTTTTTTAAATGAAAAAATTCTTTTAAAAAATCCAGTAGAAAAAAAATCTTGAAAAATTTTCAAGCCAAAAATGTTTTTCCAACTAAAAAAAAGAGTTTGACTATTTTTCTTTTATATACCTTTTTTCAAATGAATTTGATTTTTAATTTTTGTTTTAGGAAAAAAATTAACTTTTTAATATTTTTTTTAGACATTTGCATAGGAACATAAATTTGAAAAAAAAAAGATCCAATTCATCATAATTTCGTTGGATTTGTGAAAAAATAAATAAATAAATAAATAAAAACCATTATTTACTTTAGAAAACATATATTTTCTGAAAAAAATAACTAATTTGGTGATGAATAATTTCATGTTTCTTCGATTTTTTTGCCCATCCAATACTTAGGTATTATTTTGGACTTTTGAAATAAAAAATAAATAAAAAATAAATTTAACCCTTCTCTTGCAATAAGAGATATTCATGTACTAATATGTCCGCTTGAAGCGTAAATTTATTCGAGTTCTTTTACTATTAAAGAATAATTATCATGAAAAATTCGAACAATTTTAATCAGTTTTTTATCGTCTATCAAAAAATTGAAATTTTATGCTAAAAATTGAGGTTTTTTCCAACAAAAATAGAAAAAAAATGTTTGACCTACCTTGTTTTTTACTTACTTATTTTTTTTTTACATTTTTATCAACTATGTTGTTAATTGATTTTTTTAATTTTTTCATCAACTTTTTTCAATAAGTTTTTCAAGAGAATTTCTTTCAAAAAAGATTTTGTCGATATTTTTTTCTTAAAACGTATTCATCGCGATCGATTTACAATTAAGTATTATCAAGTCTTCAATAGGTATATATATTTTTTGTAAGATTTCGAAAGAAAGAGAAAATTTCATAACATTTCTTTTTGTAATTTTTGAGAAAAAATTTCGTAAAAATCCAAAAAAGAAACCCTTGATTTTCCTTCAAAAATTTCCCCCTTTTTCAAGTGGTAAGTTGTGGTATTGAAAATTTGTTTAAAAAATGTTTCCATCAAAATTTCTATTTTTCCTATTTTTTTTTGTTTTTTTTTTTGTATAAATTTTTTTTTTCAAACCTTAAAATTGAAAGAAAATTCAGCATTTTTTCAAATAAATACTTTTCGTTTCATAATACTTACCTAATACTTACATACTTTCTAAGGGAAACATTTGTGTGGAACTATTCAAACTCCAAAGAGAAAATTCCATAAAATGTGTAGATTTTCATTGTTTGTGAAAGTTCCTCTAGATATTGACGAGCTTTTATGAAATTTTTTTGAAATTTTAAATAGTATATGGATAGAAATAAAAACTCATATCGAATACTTCTAGAATTTTCATTTTTTGTGAAAGAAATTTGTGAAAATTAGGTATTTTTCTATTCGGTGTAATTAGAAGTAATCAGTTTGAATCTGAATTTTGAGAATACGCGAAGGTTCAAAAATGTTCCGGAACAGCTCCACTTTTTTAAATTTTCAAATCTTTTTTTTTTAAGATTTCATTTGGAAATTAGAAAAAAAAATAAGGCATCGCCATCTGAATAATTTTTAACGAATCAATCAGATCGAAACGAATTCGTTAACTTGCCAGAATTGATTTGAATTTCTCATCTAAGAATAAAATAATACCGATAAAATATATAATCGATTCGATAAATATTTGCCAACAAATTATTTAAAAAATACCGCGAGGCAATCATTAACTTCCTTCAAACTTTTCCACTTGAAAAAACAAAGTATAAATTTTCTCGTGAAGGTGTTCATGCGTGATAATACCAGAGCAGTTTTCAATTTCAAATCGCTTTTCGTCGCGAACGCCGCGCCGCGCCGTGAAATCAAATAATAAAAATGTTATTCTGGTGAACACGTGTCACCGGAGAGAACGTCGTGTGTGCGCATTGTTTTCCAAAAGAGAGAATACACGAAAACAGTGAAAAAGAAAAAGGAACACCGCACAGGTAATTTAAATGTCATAAATACAAACTTACATGGCGGAAGAAGCTCGTCTTCGTTGAATAGCATGAATATTATGTAAATCCCTGGTTGCCGGTTCAAATGCCGGATGCAATAGCGTAGCAAGTCCAAGTTGTTCCACACACAAAGAACGTGACCTGTCTCTGGTTGCATTGGCTATCGCAGACGCGATCATTGGCGAAGGACAAGTCGTTCGCGATGAATCATCGCCGAACGTTCGCTGAGTTTTGTCGCCTCGAATACGCGAAACTAGTTTCATTTTCAATTTTCAATTTTGTACAGCGCCAATGAACGTAGAGGTGGAAGAGGAATCACGTCATTGTAAATTTTTTACCACAAAAAAATCTATATCACGGAAGCATTGCGAACCAGGTAATCGGAATCCTTTTGAAAATACGAATTTTCATCAGCACAATAATTATGGCAGAGAAAAGGATACCGAGGACAAAAAAAGAGGTGATGTGAACGATCCTGAAGGACCACAATAAATGTGACAAGAAACCACTCGTCAAATTACCATAGAATATATTTAATGGATTGTTATTTTCAAAAAATAGCAAAAAATATTCGAAATTTTGCACGATGAAAAGAGGTTTTCCGACCACAATGAATTTGTTCGTGGATATAGTAACATTTTGATGTCAACTTGTATAAAAAAGAGAACTAAGTTTTAAACTGACTTTGATATATGAATCGAAAAATAAGAATTTCGTTTAACGTCCGTTTTTCTAGCGAACTTGGCCAGCATTGGTTACCTATCTCACTTTGATATTAGCAGATTTTACCAACGAGTATTCTATAAAGTAAGTTTTTCACTTTTGTATTTCTATCGGCTCGGTTTTGTACAATGCCAATCACTTATTTTTAACAACTAGATAGGTACTTTTTATTATTTAATTTTCTCAAAGATATTCGCGAATTTTTGCCTACAAAAGAATAAATTACAACTTCAACTTAGTTATATCGATTACCACCGAAAAAACAAAACCTTTAAAAGAAATTAGTTGGTGGTGGAAAACAAAACACATCTGCCATTTACTTTTTGCGTTTATTCTTGCCGACAAGTTGAGAAAGTAAACAGAATTAAAGTTAATTCTATAACAAACATTAATCTTCGCAGCCATGTCAGACTTCTATACCTAATTTTCCATTTCGTTATTCGATTATCTTATTAATTTTTTCCAACTTATCCTACCGTATATTTTTTTTTACTTACCCTTCAGAACAAATTTTTTCCCGTTATTGAAATAAAAAAATCTAGCGATATGATAAATTGCACGATTTCCTTGTACAACAGTTCCGACCGCAGAGCTTATGCTCGAAATATTCGAAAAGTAAACGTTTTACTATGTATCGGATTACAAACTCTTAATGGAACTTTTAAACTAGAAAATTGAATAATTTTTCAAACCGTATGTCATGTGTGAAAAAATACAGCTGGCGTTAAATTAAAGATATTATTAATTTGATCGAGAATACGAGTAAATACAGCGTTATTGATGAACATGAAAAATACCTACAAATGGGAAGTCATCCACCCTATTTGTTCACTATTTCAAAGTATCATCACGTAAACTTTATTTGTAAACGATAACAATATTTTATACATTTAAAATTGAAATAGGCAAAATCCAAACGGATAAGCACACATTAGGCAATACTACAGATAACGAAAAAATAATGATATAAAACGAGGTTGCGTTACTTTATATGCGGGCACCAAAAACTAAAAGATAGAGTCGTCGTCATCAACATTTTACATAATTTGCATGGTTCAACGAAATGCCATAACTTCTTTCGACAAATATACTTGTAGTCTACGTAATACGTAAACATTCGGCGTTATACCAGAAATAGTTTTTCCATTATGCTAAACGCGAAAGTTATTTATTTTACAACTTTTCTAATTATTATAGAGCAACATCGTGAAGAGTGATAAAATTTACCAGTGATTTTATTTGATAAAAAGTGATACTACTCGGTTGGTTACCTCTTACAAATTTTTCATCATTTCCGATTTATTTATGTAAATTGAGAGAATTTGGCAGTAATTTACGATAAGGGGATGCAACTTTTTTTTTGTCTTTTTATCGAGTTCATTTCTTTGAAATTTTATTCAACAAAATTTCTTCAAAACAAATTATTTTCTTCGAAAGTTTTTTTCAAACTTTTTTCTTGAAGAATTTTAAAAATCATTTTCAAATCTTGAATTCATAACAAATATTCATTCTTAATTTAAAAATAAACATTTAGAAAAAAATTCTCAAAGTTCTGCAAAACATTTTTACATGAGATTTTTTTAATTTTTTTTTTTCTAAAATCCATTATTTAATAATTTTTTTCTTTTAGCTTTTTTCTATGATGGAAAACAGAAAATTTTTAATTCGTTAAAAATCTTTTCGAGTTCTGAAGAAATATTTATTCCTGATTTTTTTTTTTTCTTTAAACTAGGATTTGAGGAAAAATTCGGAAATTGTTGAAACATTTTTAAAATTTTTGCTAAAAAAATATATATGTATATATATATAGGTATAAATTAATTTTATTAAGAGAATCGCCTTTCCTTCAAAAAAATTTTTCGAAAAGGTTTTCCGAAAAAGGAGTTGGTTATTTATTCCAAACTGGAAAAAAACTGGAATTTTTAGCAACAATCAAAATTTTAGAAAAATTTTCCCATGGGAATTCTTCTGGAGAAAAATGCTATCAAGGAGAATTTTATTTTTAGATCTTTTCTCAAAGTTTTGTACTTTTTTTTCAAGAAATTACATTTTTTTAAAAAGATTTCTTCAAGAATTGAAAATAAAATTTCTATTGGGGAGATAAAAAAAAATTTTTTTTGGGGAGATTTAAAAAAAAAAAAAAAAAAAAAAAAAAAAAAAAAAAAAAACATCTTATTTTATTCAAGAAACTACTTCACTTTTTTTCTTATGGGAGAATTATTTCATTGTTTTCAAAGCTTATTTTTTTTTGAAATCTTAATCTAAAAAAAAATTAATATAAATTATAATATGTGCATAAATGGTACAATATTTATAGGGGGAAAATATTCAAACTTTCCAAAAAATTTTGGAAACATTTTTTTAGATTTTTTTGGTTGGGAAATTTTTAAAAAATTTGTTTTGGTTTCAATTTTTTTCAGTTTTTATTCCCAATTTTCAAAAAATTCTCGAATTTAACGTTATAGAATTTTTTTCAAGTTTTTTCGAATGGAAGACATTTTAATACTTCTTTTAATGATTTCGTTAATTTCCACAAAATATTTTGCTTGTTACTAATTTTTAAAAATGTCGAATGGGGAAGGGCGAATCTTTAACTTTTGATAAAATTATTTAAAAGGATTCTTTAAAAATATTGTAGGTATAGGTAGTGATTTTGATTAGATTTTTTTTGATAGAATTTCTTTTAAAGAAGATTTTTTCAAAGTTTCGACGAGATATTTCTTTCTGAAATTTTTTTCAAATTTGATCGTTTTTTTTCTAATGAATTTTTTCTAATTCTTAAAAAATCTTCATCTTTGGAAAAATAATTTTTTTTTTTTTTTTTTTAACTTTATAGATACCTAATCTTTTTAAACGTTGTTTCTACGTAGGATTTTTTTAGAGAGGATTTCTTTAGGATGTTTTGGCAAGATATTTATTCTGAGAAATTTTTACTACAGAATTTTTCACAAGAACCTTTTTTCTCAAGGAATTTCACTTTTTTTTTTTCAAATTCAGCAAAATATTAATTTTTTATTCTAGAAAATAAAAAATTCCGGAATTTGAGAAAAGAGTTCTCAAAGTTTTGAAACATTTTTTGTAAAAGAATTTTTGTTAAAAAAAATAATAATGATAAAAAACAAACATTAAAAATTCGGGATTTTTTTTGCAAGTAGGTAGGTATCTCTTATTTTTTGAAAATTCACCCACTTAGGAAAAAAATTATTAAGCGTGAACAAAATTCTCTCAGAGGATATTTTTCCAAGTTGAAAATTTTTTTGTTCGCAAAGGAACTTTGAAAAAAAAAATTGCAGCACACATCATCAAGTTAAATGTCTACCCCTGTATGAAACCGAGCTCACGTCAAAAGGCGAGGAATTAAAATGACTCATACCTTGTGGTAAATTTTACTCTACCGATACGTCATCATTTCACTGAAAAAAATTCACCATACCTACGTCTCAATCTCTGCCGCATGACTTCTTACATCAACAACAAAAAAGTTTAAAAGATTTTAGATTTTTATAGTGATCCATAAGAACACGTATCGTACCGTGCATAAATAAAATGCAAACACTCGACTTCACATTTTCAATTTTCGTTACTGTACTCAATGAAGCTTTCTGTTCCGAAGCGGAAAATTTTTTGAAAACCGATTATCGAAATGAAAATTACAATCCATTTGGAATGCTCGATACATTTAACGGTCAAAACCCTTTTTTTAGTAAAAAAGAAGTACCCATTTACAATTCTCGTTTAGTTACATAATTTATACGGATTCTTTATGAAATCGACCATAGTCGTAGATCACTCTGCAAACTGCTAGAAATCAATTTATTCTAAAGTTTATAAATGTATTTTTCTGATAACTAGAATTCTACGTACATAGCATTGCGGTGTATACTTCCGCTGCGGTCATTTACGTTGGTCGTTCATTCCCTACACAAAGCAATAACCGTCGACGTCTTTTGTTTCGTGATTTCATGCCAAAAAATTGACCAATTTGAACACCCAAGTTGTAATTTTGACCGTGATTTATTTATCGTAAAAATATTTTACGTGATTGGGCGAAAATAAAGTCCAATTTATACGGTTCGATATTCGAAACTTAACACGTGAGTACGTAAAGTACCACAAGTCAAATTTATCGAACTCGAAGCACGACTCAATTATACGAAATTACAAATAGTTTGCCTGTTTGAAAACAAAAGCACAAGTGTCGTACTTCAATTTACAACTAGGTAAATTTAAGTACCTCCCTACATATGGAAGTACCTACGTATAATACGTCGTTCAATTATCTGGCACTACATACACTTACACGTGCATTAGCAAAGCACACTGTACGTACATTCATAATTAATATTTATGGAAAAGCTTAGTTATCGCAAACTAAACAAGATACAAAGAATCGATTGTTAAAATCGTACAACGCAACGTAAAATTATCTTCGATCGTAAACATTGCCAAAATGCGTGTAATGGCTAATTCTTAAAAGTACAAGCAAACTTTCTCATTGTTCGCCACCGAATTTCCACGTAGGTACCAATGTTTAAATTGTCACTCCGTCGATAAAAACCTGCAGGTGGCCCCTCTAAACATTAAAGCATCAATTTGCCAGTTCTGTTTGAACATATCAAAGCCGATATAATAGCAATTAACCCAGTTCTTCGCTTTACTACTGCGTTGCGTTAAAAAACCTACTGTAATTACTTTTCAACTATCGCAATAAATATTTCCATTTCGAAAAAATCCCACTTTCATATGACAGGTAAGTATGTATGTAATATGTTTCGTTTCGTCGCTTCGTATATGAATTTCCATGTACACTTCAAGGATAGGTTGAACAATTCTCAATAGATACTTGATAAGGTAATTTTTTTCCTGCTATCGGAAGTCAATCGCAATTGAGATGAATGATAAACCAAAGTTGCGCTTTTTTTGGGAAGAAAAATGTCAACCACATTCGATTGAGATATCGTTCTTTTGAAATGAAACTTTTACCCAAACTTATCCTTATACATATTTCTGGTTTTTATTTCCGATGGAGAGTAAAAATTTATGAAATTGGAATTTTCATCCAGCATGTGGCTGAATCTGACATGTAGGTAAGATATCTAACTCCGCGCAGTAAGTAGTTATACTTCCAACATGGGTGCCCCCAGAATGTTTTTATGAGATAGCAAGAGAAAAAGCCGAGAAGCATAGTTTTACCCTGAGCTATGTATAAGATTCGTCGAATATTTATCAATTTTCCAAAATAATACCATTTTAAAATTTTATCAATTTTTTAAAAATTTTCAATATTTAGAATTTTTGAAAACTTTCTAATTTCTGAAAATTCTTCATTTTTATTTTTAGATTCTTCAATTTTCTCATTTCCATAATTTTTTTCTTCCAAAAATTTTTTTCTTTCAACGTTTTTAACTTGAAAAAAATTACTTTCTCAAATTAAAAAAAAATTAATATTGATTTTTTTCTTTCTTAACATTTAAAATTTTGATACCTTTGCATTTTTTAGATTTTTTAATCTTTTGATTTTATACATTTACGTATTCAAGTTTTCAAAAATGTTGGATTTCTTAAGATTTTTAATTTTTAAAATATGTTCAATTTTTTAAGAGTTTCAAAAATTTTACAAAGTTTTTCAACTGTTCCAATTTTTTATAATTTTTAAAATTTTTAAAAGTTTACTGTTTTGGAATTTTTGTAATTTTTTGCAAATAAAAATTTTCAAAAAAATCGCAATGTTTTCAAATTTGAAAAAATTTAATTATTGAACGTATTAAGAATTTCCACCCAGAAAAAACAAACACAAATTTTCAAATGCAGTTAATTATTTTACGTTGATAAACTTGGTCATTAAAAGTTTTAATTACCTAAATATTTCCAAGGAAGTTTGAAAAAAAAAGAAGAAAAGTTCATGAGGTAGCAGTCGGCAGGCGCTGCCTCCGCTACCCTCTGCGGACGCCCATGACTCATTTTCAGAGCTGCCAAACCATCGACATCTAAATTCACTAAACCTAACCTAAACATAATCTTGAAAAGTCACTTTAAAACACTATTCGTAGATTCCATATTTTAAAGCTATTTCGAGCATATTTGTGCTGAAATTAACCATTTCTTTCAGTCTTTCTCAGCCTAATCCCCCCTTATGCTCCTTTCAAAGATCAAAATATTAGTATTGAATTATAAAAATGAAACTTGATGTTGTTTTTTTTTTTGAATAAAAATAAAAACCTTTCATTTTCGGAAATGGATAATTTTTCTTCTTCTTCTTCTTTTTTGGAAATGAAATAAATGAAATTTTTTTATTTAAGCTTTTTTAAACAAAAATTTGAGGAGTAAAATTTTAATTTTTTTTTTTTTAATACCTAAACAAATATTTTATTATTTGAAATAAATAATTTTCCAATTTTTTGCTTAGAAATTGTTAAATCGGCCAATTTTTTTTGGAAGAAAAACCTGTATTGTGGTGAATATTTTGATGAAAAAAATGAAAAATTACTCGAGTATTTTTCAACTTGAATTATGAAAAAACGCTAAAAATCACTGAACAATCACTAACGCATTTTAAACAATGTAAAATATCTTTGGTTTTAGTAAAAAAAATCACTAGAGTTGGCAACCCTGCCTCTGTTTCATATACTGGTTTGACGGAATATCAATCGAAATTTCCATGTAGTACCCGTGGACCGCTATGAATTAAGGTAGGCAATTTTTTAACTGGAATTTCTTGTTACTTGCACTCTTTCAATTTCAAACATAGGCATCCCGATTAGATTAGAATTTTTTCTGCTTTCTCGAAGGGCTATTTGGTGGCGGTTTGGAAAATAATTTTTCTAGCAAATACAAGTTTCAAAGATTTATAACTCTTTCATTTTCAAAATTAGGCAAAAATTTTTTACCAAAAATGAGCGTTCAATGAGGGGGAGGGTGAACGAATATATCGGTTTTCGGAAGTTTTAGATATGACCCGGCCTTAATAAAAATCCGAAAAAATTAAAAATGTGAATTTTTTTTACTTTGTCAGCTCCAAAACTAAGTCCCCCAGAGCGATTTGACATTTTCAAAGTCGTTTGCATGATTATATTGGTCGAGAAAATCTGACAGGCATCAGCACCAATCCCCCAGGAGGAGGTATACGCTCTAAAATATTATTTTACCATTGAAAATAAAATTGGAAATGTGAAAAAATTTTAAAATTCAGCTGAGGGCTAACTTTGTGGAACTTTCTGAGGGGTGAGGTTCGAAAAATTTCCGGCGGTTATTCGGGACACCGAAAGAGGCATTTTAAACTGGAAAAAATGAAGGTAAATCACAGATAAGAGAGCGCCACCTCTACTTGTTGAAATACACTTTTCCTTCGTAAGGCTACTTTTTGATATACTTTATATTTATTAATTATTCCTATCTTTACTCATTCGATTTGCGATTAGAAATTCAATTACATTAAACAAACAAATCTTCGATAGTGTTTCGTATCCGCAGGCAAGGTTAATTGGATTCATGTCGCACTGAAAGAAACCATTAATTAATGAAAACAACTACATCTAATTCACCACACGGCTAATTCGACAATCAACGCGTATCTAAGGTAACTGCCGATGCCGACTGTACTGAGGTCGTATAGGATCAGGTCCAGGATTATATTCGAACCGCATAGAACCTCTCTACCCACAAAATAAACTCAATATCAGTTTCATTCTTATCGTTAATCTCGCTAATGTCGAACAAAGAAATTAATTTTCACAGCGTAGTGAACCTTCAACGCCGCGGCCAAATGATTAAAAACGAAAAACATATTCGCGAGTTTATCACCCTTTTGGGAATAATTCGCGCAATTAATCGACAGGGACAAGTTTTCATCGGAATAAACAGAAGAAGCGCTGGGGTATGTTAAAATAAACAGCCATATGAAATATATGTATCTACCGTTTAGTTTTTAAAAAAATTGAATAATTGACGCTTTACCAAAACGATACGTTTTGTTGGACATAGCACCATAGCGCGTAATTTCGTGTTTCGACGATAAACGAGTTAAATAAACATTCGACGTTTCGTGTAAAACATGATTCATAAAATGGCCCAAATTCAAATTTCATTAATCCTTTGATAAATCATCGTACAATTCTTCTTCCTTATCTTACAACGAATTATACACGTTTCTACCGCATTCTCATCTGTATTCATAGGCATTCGAATTTGTAAGCGGGGACGGTTTACACTCTCGAATGAATTTTTCAAATATCCGCTATACACGATTCTCGAATTCTTACGTGCTTCGATTAAAATACGACAAACGATAATTTTAATTAATTTTATCGCATAAGTTAATGCTTGCCAGAGAGCTTAATTAACTCGTTAATAATCATTTCTCTGTATCTTTTCCTTTCACCTCTAAAATAACTTCGAAATGTTTTAAGAAGGGTTACAATAAATCCGTTTATCGAATTGTCGGGATAAGAATTTCGGAACCCAGAATTTACTGCCGAGTAAATAATATTATGAGCGTAATCCTCGAAAAAAAATTATTTATAAACATGAGTGCAAATACTATTTTTTCAATTACTCAAAAAATAATGAAAAGTATTGAAAAAAATCCGGAATAAAATACCAACTTTCTTACAATTAGGTGAAGAAAAATTATTTAAAAAAAATCTATTTTGAAAATGATACCTTATCATTAAGAAAAGTAATAAAATCAAATCTTAAAAAATAAAAATTTTTAATTTTTGAGAAAAAAAAATTTTAGAATTAATTTTGTAAAAAAATTGGGAAAATTTTTCTTGAAAATACACAATTTCGAAGAAAATACCAACAGAAAAAAATTTCTCTTTAATCCGATTTTTTTTTTTTTTTTTTTGCAGAAGAGGATGATTTTGAAATTATAAATTTAAAAATTCCATTGAAACCCTGTTTTGTTTTAAAAAATAGAAGAAAATTTATCTAAGTTCAGAAAGAAATCCTTTTTAAAAAAAGATCACAAAAATTATTTTGAAACATTTGAAAAAAAATAAAAGAAGATATGATTATTTTTTTTTTCATTTCTGAGAAAAAAAAAACACATTTTAAAACTCAGGGCTTGCAAACCGATTGAATATCAGTTTCGGTTTTGGTTTTGGGTTAACGGTTATCCTGATATCGGTTTTGGTTAGGGTTTTCGGTTTTGGTGTTGCTACGTAACAGTTACGGTTTTGGTTTTGGTTACGGTTTTTGGTCAATTTAACCGGTTTTTCCCGGTTTTCGGTTTTGGTTTCGGTTGCATGCCCTGCATCTGGCAGACTCGGCCAGCTTTGAGCTTTGAATTAAGT